>JASPKZ010002228.1:0-47801 GCA_030220185.1 Diploptera punctata | reverse complement strand
TTTTTCTAATTTTTGTGTTGTAATCTTTCTAAAGTGTTCTGAAATATATGTGGTATGTTATTTTATATTAAATTAATGAGGTAATAATCATTGAATTCATTGGAGAACAATTTTTTAAACAACTCACCTCATAGAATCACGTTTTCCACAATACCACGGTATATTTCTAAAAGTGTTCTGAAATATATGTGGGTATATGTTATTTTAATATTAAATTAATGAGGTATAATCATTGGAGTTCATCGGAGGAACATTTTTTAAAACAACTCACCTCATAGAATTCGTTTTCCACAATACCACGCGTATATTTCTAAAGTGTTCTGAAATATATATGTGGGTATATTTTTTTATATTAAATTAATGAGGTTAATCATTGGAATTTCATCAGAGAACATTTTTTAAACAACCACCTCATAGAATTCACGTTTTCCACAATACCACGGTTTCAAACACAATCGTGTTCATCATCAGCCATTAAAAGTGTCTAATCCATCGAATCATAGAATGTATGGTCTACCTAGGATTAATAAAATTGGCAACAGATGAGACGCTATAATCAATAACATTGGTTCACCATGCTATTATTTATCTAAATGGCTGGTACAAACATTTTACGAGCTTTCCAAATTCGACCATAAAATTATTGAGAATTCTTTGGAATTGGTTGATAAATTGAAAAATTGAGTCTAGGACACAATGACAGATTTATCTCATTATTTCTGAGCATTCCAGTTCAAAAAATGTTACATTTTTTGAGAAATTGGTTGAGTTCTCTAAATATCAAAAATGAAATAATAGAGGAATATATAAACCTTACAAAACTTGTGTCAGTAATTCTTATTTTACCTACCATCCATCCATCCTAGTAATTCTGTCCAAGGGCAGGTCTTTCACTGCAAACATAGCATTATCATGCTATGCCTGCAGCTTTACTAGGGAATTGTAGGTGTGGTAGCTTCCGTTGCTTTCCCACACCGTTGTGAAGGATGATGATGATGATAATGATAAGGATGATGGCCATATGATTTCGGGGACCGTTTGTGCCTTAAAGTTTTCCTGACATTTGTCTTACAGGTGAGGAAAAACCCCAATAAAACCTCACTCAGAAAAACTGTCCTGACCGGGATCGAACCCAGGCCTGCTGTGTGACAAGGCAGCACGCTACCTCGAGACCACAGCGAAAATTTTACAAACAGGTTTTGGGTTTGTCAATGGGCAATCCGCTCTCACCATTTTTGGCAGATTTATTTATGGGTTATTTGGAGTGTCAAATCATAAAAGCATACCCATGGATGTTTAAGATTTGGTATAGATATGTGGATGTTATTTTTGCAATAATAAATTCCAAATATATTGAAGATGCTCTAAAATTATTAAACCTTCAGAATGAATCAGTAAAGTTTACTGTAGAATTGAAAAAAGAAAATAAATTCTATTTTTGGATTTATATTTAATTAGGAATGATCAAACACAAAAAATGTAATTTGATATATATAGGAAAGAAAGTCATACAGTCATCAGGCTGCAATCACATTCCTCATAAGCATGCAATATTCATTAGCTAGAGATCCGTGAAAGTGGTTTTATTTTTAGGGGAAATTCATTTTAAAATTTCACGTTTCGATGTTATTGGGAATTTGGCGGTGTTATTCTAAAAAATGTAAATTTGAGTCTTTTTAATCATAGTTTAGTATATTAAACCCAATAAGAATGATATATCCAGTAGTTTAAAGGATATAAAATTGATAATTAAGTCTGCAAAAATTTAGGGGGAAAAAACTTATCTCTATCTATCTTCGGGTTTTTACAGCTGCTGCCGTCTTCCCGTGCCAAACCTCCAAAGCCTACGGTCTTGGCATCTTCGATGCTTAAGCCTCTAGCTTGCATTACTGTCTTCATGTTTTCCTTCCATGTTAACCTTGGTCTTCCTCTTTTCTTCTTTCTGTTAGGATGCCATTCATATAGTTGCTTCGGCCATCGCTCATCTTCCATTCTTAAAACATGTCCTAACCACTTTAATTCCTTTTCCTCAATTCTTTCAATTATGCTTTCTTCTGCTTCCATTTTGTTTCTAATTTCCTTATTTGTGACACGTTCTAATTTCGACTTTCTGGCACTTCTTCGTAAATAATCATTTCTAGAGCTATTAGTCTATTCTTGTAGTACTTATTGATTGTCCATACCTCACTTCCGTACATTGCAACAGATTCCACCAATGTTTACCAATATATTTTTTTGTGTCTTTCCAAATATGCTTATCCCACCATATGGAATTTAATGATGATATTATTTTGCTACTCAATTCAATTCTATGTTTTATGTTCTCTTTGCCTATACCTTCGATGTTATCCATAATCATTCCCAAAATATTTAGTTTGTTTCACTTGCTTTATTGGATCCATCTTCCAATACTAAGTTTTCTCTTTCATTGCTATTTATTGCCAGATATTCTGTTTTTTGTAAATTTTCTGTGAGACCCCATGATTCATATGTGCTTTTCAACTTTTTATCATGAATTCCATATCAAAATTGTCTTGCGCTAAAACCAGTTGATCATCGGCAAATTGTAATGTCAGCAAAAATCTATTGCTATTGGTATCCCCATACCTTTGCAGCTTTGTTTCCATTTCGTTAATATAAATTCTACATAAATATTAAAATAAAATTGGTGATAGACTGCACCCTTGTTTCAATCCCTTTGAGGTTGTTTATAGGATTAGACATTATATTTCCCATTTTAACATAAGCGGAGTTATCTTTATAGGTTTGTTTAATAATTTCTATTAGGGTTTCTGTCAATATTGTATTTCTCCAATACTTCCATAATTTGTTCCTCGGAATTGAGTCATAAGCTTTCTCTAAATCTATCATTGTCAAATGGGTTTCTTCTCCAACTGCAGTCCGTTTTTCAATTAACTGTTGTATTGCAAATATATTGTCAACACATGACCTTCCTGGTCTGAATCCATTTTGATCTTCTCCTAATTTGTCTTAAAACTTATCTTACACGTTAATATAATTCGTATATCTTGGAAATCATATTGGCCGTAGAACTTAAAATCTATGGAGAGAGACCATATTTGAGCATGAGATGGACAGAAAATATTACCTCTTATGTTGTGAACTATGTTGCAACCATTTCCCTTTGCAAGAGTGCATGGAGGAAGCAGATACATTATTTCTTTGGCACCATTAAATAAATTTAGTCTGGGTAATCTTCTAAGTACCAATAAAAAAATCAATGTCCCAGACAGTAAGAAATCTGGAATTTATCAAATAAGTTGTAAAGATTGCAATAAAGTTTATATAGAAAAAACGAAAAGGTATTTGGAAACTCATACAAAAGAACATTTTAGAAATATTAAAAATTGTGAAATTGAAAAATCTGCAATTGCTGCACATAGTTTATTACATCATAAAATTGGAAGAGAAGCAAATCTTTTAAAACAAGTGGATAAACCTTTAGAATTGACAGATTGGGAGAAGATATACATTCAGAAAAATAAAGATAGATCAATGAACTTTGATATTCCTAACAAAATAAATTTGAAAAGGTAAAGGAAGGATTCTTGCTTGGATGGGAATGAAGCCTGGATTAGCTCGGTGGTCTGAGCATTAGCACGGAAAGCTAAAGGTTCGGGGTTCGATTCCCGGTTCAGGCAAAAATTTTTTCTCTTTACCATTGATTTAAAATAAATTTGATTTCGAAGATCATAAATTCAACCATAGATGGCAGCTCTGAAGATGGTGACAATAGAACAGTTGGTGGCCAAAGAATTTCATCAGTCAGAGTTATGGCTGTGGATGATCACGATTGTGTTTGAAACCGTGGTATCATGGAAAACATGAATTCTGTGAGGTGAGTTGTTTAAAAAATGTTCTCCAATGAATTTCAATATGTTATTTTATTTATTTATATTCCTTGCGTGACTGAACATTTGAGATCCACAGAATATAAATATTTTTTAAACTGCCATTTAAAAACAAAAGCTTAACTATAATTTAAAGTATACCATAAAATGGTGGAGGGATGAATTGAATTTTTTAACACTAATTAAATACTCACAGTTGAAATAAATTCTCCACTTTCAGAAAAATTGCTTCTTGGTACGAAGTTCAGGGATTTTCTTTCGCTAAAGTATTGCCTTCAAACACCAGAGTTTGAATTGAAATTACCATCTTTTTTTTATTGGTTACACATGTAAGTCATTATCTGACTAATAGGTTGTGGAAAGACAGTGATGAAAGTAATTTATGCTTTTATATATAAAATAAATAATATGTTGGTTGGTTGTTAGTGCATGGATAGTTAGACAGTTTGCGTTTGGCATCTTGCAATCCCAATAATGTGAAATTGATGTCTGCCCTCCTATTCAACCATACGTCCGATAGGCGACAAGGTAAGACACTGCTAAACATTTGTCAGTTGTATTGTTTCATTCAGAGTGCACCTGTTGCAGGTAGGGGAGGGGTATCTTTTTTCACATCTATGAACAAGTTTTATTAATACTTATTTTGATTTAAGTCTTTAGATATTAAATAAAAAAGTATTCATGGGTCTGGTGTAAGAAGGTGGTTTAGTCCATCAATGCCGAGCAAAATCTTGGAGAGCTCTAGATGTAGATGTCGTCATGTCCTGTATTCAATCTAAAGAGAGCATCAACATTATTCAGTATATCACTTTGACTAAGAATTTTTTGTTGGATATTTTGCTATTTTTTAGTAATTAGTTCTAACAAATGGAGTGATAGCTTATTATGGTTAACTTGCAGGATAATATTATAGCATTTCAAGTGTGTAGATCCTGTACTTGACAATAAAATTTTGGAGCATGTGAATAAATTTTACATATCTAGGATGCAATGTCTCATATGAAGAAGAAAAAGATGTAAATGCGAAAATATCAAAATTTTTAAAGATTTTAGGGTTAATAAATTCTATCTTCAAGTTACAGTTAGTCAAAAACATTCAAGACTAAGGGTCGATCTATGAATGCATTAGACCATAAAAGTTGTTCTCAGCTTGTACTCTGCTGAGAAAGTTGCATCCAAAGACGTTTTTGCATACTCAAAAATCTGTTCATGCGATAATAATTGTCGAAATTCCTAAGCTACTGGCAAGGTGACTTTGCAGAGAACGAAATCGTGAGCAAACCGATGGTAACCGATGTACTTTGAAACCTTGCTTCTTTATCCAAGATGTCGACCTTGAATTCTTAGATCATGTTTTCGGTAATATGCAGAGAAGAGGAATTTGATAAGAGTCTACCAAAGAATTCAACTGGAAGAACAGGAGAATCGGCATAATATTGTGTGATGCAGACGTCGTCGTATATGATTTTATTTGCGGGATGCAAGCGTATTTGTGTTCCTCTAGCAGACGAAAATAATGGAAGTGGTTTTATCACTGAGAATTCTGGGTAATTTCTTGCCAATATTATGAAAAAAACTACCTTCATGCATGACCAGTCAGCGACTCGCTAATTCGAACTTTGCACGTTCTCACGGAAAACTCAGCTCACCAGAGACTAATGTATTTGCATGCGGCCCTAAAAGTGTATAAAACACTGGCTCTTCCAACTCTTTTGTATGGTAGCGAAGTATGGACAATTGAAAGAGAAGGAAAACAGACAGAGACTTAGATCTGCTGAAATTGGAGATACCTTCGGAGGAAATGCAGGATACACACTACTAGATCATAAAAAAAAAGAAGACATCTTAGAAGAATTACACATGGAGCCTTTAGAAAACATAATTTCTGATTATAAGTCAAGATGGATGCAACATGTTCACTGAATGGAAGATCACAGTATACCCAAACAAATGTTAATCTATCAACCTGAAGGAAGAAGAAGACCAGGACATCCACTCAAAAGACTTTTGGATGGTGTTTCTCTTGAAGCCAAAACACATCAACAAATGGCCTAAATTCGTGAATGTCCTATGATGATGATAATTGTTCAATTCATCTTCTTGAAGTCTTTCTCTGCCTTCAATTATCACATTCTTCTAAGTACTGTAGTCTGTATAGCCAAACCATTATATTCTGTTACTTTCCAGAGAGAGCTAAAGCTGTTCTCTAATTTTTTCCAATTTTACATTTTCTAAAATTCCCCATAAAAATCTCATTTCTGATGTTGTTGTTGTTTTCAAATGCTGGGCCTTGACACTGAAGCCATTAGCGTTCATGCTCTCCAATATTTCTCTATGGTGGATACAACAGGTAATACTTCACAGGTTTGTAGGTGTTCTTCATTCATTTCTTCGTATTTGTTTGCATAGAGGACAATTTTGGATTTGTGTGGATTCCTATTTTATATAAATGTTTGGGCCAAATAGTCATGTTCTGTAAGCAGTCTAATTTTGCTACTGTAGTTTTACGTGGAATTTTTGGAATAATATCTGGCTTCTTTACTAAAATATTCCATTTTTTGTCTTTGGCTTTATTACGTAGGTCTTGGTTTTGTTTGATTTTATATTTGTTTTTATTTTATGGATGTGAAAGGTAAGAATCTCATTTCTGTTGCTTCAAGTCTACTAATTTATCTTGTGCCTGGAAGATAAATAAATACAAAAACTTGTATAGTTGTTTAGAGTTAAAAGCCATCAGTATTGAATAATTATTTTCTTTTTCAATGTGATTGATTTTTCTTGAGGCTGTGATCAACAAACATTTCTTTGATATTATAGAATCTGTTCTGCATTGTAAAGATCCTAAGAATCAACGTAGATAGTTCCAGACAAAGAAAAAGTGTCACTCATTCCATAAATCTGTATCAGGATTAGTAATGGTGTGATAAGTAGAGGCCAGATTTTATAGGGAAAAATATTCAATAAGAAATGACATAAAAATGGAAATATTTTTTAAAATAGACCTTAAAACGAATACATGAAAATAAAAAGAATGCATATTCACTGCTACTTTCAGTTCTCTGTATGAATGAAGAATTATACTTAGATTCAATGTTTCAATATGTTTGAAACTGTATCATAGATTTGTGGCATCTAAAAGGACCTAAACACTGAAATAAATGCCTCTGATCAAAATTTGTCAATTGTTTAATTTCCAAATTTGAATTGTGATGCCAATGATCTGATCTATCAGTGATAGTCATTAAATAAAATACTAACTAAAAATGTATATAATATTACATTCAATAATATTAAATAAATAATATAATTTTATTTCAAAACAAACCAGCAATTAGAAATTATAAGTGAGCAAGCCCAAGAATGTGGTTAGTTCACCTCCAAAAATAACTCACAAACTATCTATTTGTGCCATGTTAGGTGTAGATGAAAATTTTGTGGCAGTTTCCAGTACAAAAGACCGGTTAACAGATAAGAAAACTACAATATATAACAAATAGATGTCAAAATATAATTCAGTGGAACATGGCAAAATACAGTAGTTTCAAAAGAATGTAATCTTTGTATTAACAATTGAAAACTGTTAAAAGTTCACTTATAAAATTGAATTGAAATTAAATACAAAACAATAAAAATTAAAAAAAATAGAGAAAGATGTAAACCTAATAGATATTAATTTAAATAATAATTAAATGAATCGTGATTTCTTCTTACCTCATACTTCTATGTTTTTTTAAACACAGCACTGCAGTATCGGCGACACGTCGTCATCATCAGCTGTTTTCACGACTGTCAATTTTTTCCTTTTTGCCGGTAATTCTCTAGACTGCCATCTGGTGTTCTTTTGAAGGAATTACTCTTCAAACTGCCATCTGGTGTTATTTTGAATGAATCATTTTCTAAACTGCTATCTGTTGTATTTTTGAAGAACTTTGTAATCAAGCTCGGTTCGTCCGGAATCTCAAAGTTCATAGTTCTAGTATGGTTTTTTTGAATATATATTTTTTCCAAAATGTTAAATCCAAAGGTTTAGATAGATGTTTTTAAAACTACATAAAATCTTCAGGTTTTAATCATTTGACACACAAACGTGCAATTTTCAATAGTCTATTACACAGATTGTTAAATATTCCACTTAATGTAGAAGATTTTGACAAGGAATATAATCATATTGTTCATGTTGCTAAAATAAATGGTTTCTATGAAGACATTATAAAGGATAAATTAAAGAAATTCAAACAACAAAAAAGGTTACAGGAATACACCACCTTACATCATGGTCCCAAGAAAGATGTAAAATTCAAGAAATTCACTTACCATCCTGAAGTGCATAATAAGTTTCAAAAAATTTTCAGAAAATTTAATATAACATTAGCCCACATAACAAAAATTCAGCCTGGGTAATCTTCTGTTAACTAATAATAAATGTAATACCCCAGACAACAAAAAATCTGGAATTTATCAAATTGATTGCAAAGATTGCAACAGGATATATATGGAAAAACAAAAAGGAACTTGGAAACTCGTAAAAAAGAGCACTCAGAAACATAAGAATGGAAAAATTGAAAAATCAGCTATAGCAGCACATAGTTTATTAGAGCATCATAGGATTGAAAAAGAAGCAAAACTTTTAAAACATCTATAAACCTTTGGATTAAACGTTTGGGAAAAAATATATATTCAAAAAACATACTAGAACTATGAACTTTGAGATTCCGGATGAACCAGAGCTTGATTACAAAGTTCTTCAAAAATACAACAGATAGCAGTTTAGAAAATGATTCATTCAAAATAACACCAGATGGCAGTTTGAAGAGTAATTCCTTCAAAAGAACACCAGATGGCAGTCTAGAGAATTACCGGCAAAAAGGAAAAAATTGACAGTCGTGAAAACAGCTGATGATGACGACAACGTGTCGCTGATACTGCAGTGCTGTGTTTAAAAAACATAGAAGTATGAGGTAAGAAGAAATCACGATTCATTTAATTATTATTAATTGAACCTCATAATGTTAAAAATTCCCAAATTTAATATATAAATTAATTTAAATATTTATAAAAAGGTTGAAGAAGTAATTCTTTTCCCATATTGTGGCAATGTTTTGAAGCAGCTAACTCTCTTCATGCCCGATGTTGTAGTAATATTTTGAAGGATTGGTGTCCCAAAAAGAATTACTGGTTCAGGTTGGTTTTAATTTTTGGTAGAGCTGGAATCTCTTCTCAAGGTCGGAAGTTGGTACACAGGATAGGAAAACACTTTACAATCACTGATAAATGGAATCTTGTAGAATAGTTGTAATTTATTTACTATTTAATATCCCCGCAGTCAGTAATATAACTTCCTAAAATTATAGGGTGGTATTATTCTTCACCGTCAATTAAAATTAAATATTTTTCTTTTCTTGAATCAACTATTCTTCTGGTATTAAAATATACATTTTATCAGGAGAGTTGTATTGCTTCTATCCTGATGAAAGTTATATGCTGAATGACTAGAGTAATTCTGTTTTATTTTGAAGAACATTATTACATCACATGAGTTATATTTTAATTCTATTGTTTTGGTACATTATAATGGTTGAAATTTTGATTTGTTTAAATCAAAAAGTTAATTGTTTTTACCATCTAATCAGAATTTAGTATACTTTTATTTAAAAAATTACGTTAAAGCAGGTGTTCTTATTACAGTTATAAACAGAAAGCTTTATATTTCAGACAACAATGACTGTAAAACACAATTTTTAACAGCATATTTAAGAAGACTGTTATCTCATACAATTTCCTTAATTGTTTTACTGAGACATTTTTATTCAACAATGAACAACAATTAATTATTTTAGATGTTTTTTCTTTATTTAAGTTATATTTAAATATTAAAAGAGTTTAAAATATCAAATTATTAAACGTTAAATCTTCATATTTGTTATGATATTAAAATCCTGCTATAATCTTAGTGGCTTAAATTGTTTTCATCACTGTCATGATTATTTTTATAATTGTAAGCTTTAGAATAAATAGTGAAATTCATGCCATAACTGTAGAAACTAATCATAGATGGCTAGAGATCCGTGAAAGTGGTTTTATTTTTAGGGAAAATTAGTTTTAAAATTTCAAGATTTCAATGTTATTGGGAATTCTGCGGTTTTATTCTAAAAAATGTAAATTTGAGTCTTCTTAATCCTAGTTAAGTATATTAAACACAATAAGAATGATATATCCAGTAGTTTAAGGTTAAATTTTAGCTTGTACAATTGATATCAATTTTAATACACTAAAATGCATAAAATTTTAATCGTAGTCACTAATTTGTAAGCAAAATTTATCTTTTAAGGAAAAGCAACCATGGAGAGTATCTCTTCATTCTCAGGTTTCAATCTCTGCCTTCGATCACTCACCACAACACCATACTGAGAAATAGATCTTTCTGAGTCCACATTTTAAGTTGGATACCAGATGGCTTCAAGAGGTGTCTTGACAAACTCGGTATACTCTTCCCTCAAAGAACAAATCATTTCACAAATGTCCACATGGGTACACTCTGGTTGTTTCAACTCTTCTTTTATGAGGCCTTGGAGAACAACATAGCCTTCTTAGAATTTAGAAGATTCAATGGCACTTGCATATTCTTCAATTCCACCATGGCACTGTCAGCACTGAAAATTAGATTACTAAGTGTCCTGGGGTCAAATAATTTACTTACTACTGCAAATACCAATTCCGAAGGGTCTTCCGCAATCAAGTTTTTCAGCTTTGTAAGACTCTTGTGCAGTAGTTTTCAACTGGTTCACCACTTCAGCTTTCCTGAGACCTGTCATCTCGTACAACAAAGTTGTGAGTTGTGTCGAGAAGACCTCTTTTGTTAATAAATCAAGCATGTTCTCCATAACCATTAGTTTGGAATGAAGAACATGAGCTGTGGGATAACTGTTATCTTCCAAGAAGGTAATCAAATTAACAAATCAGTTGAAGTTATGAGCAACAAATTGTGCATGAAACTACACACCACTGTTTTCTTCACCCAGCTGCTCCATAAATTCCAATATGTCATCAAGGTATTCACGTATATACTTTGCAGCTTCAAACCATGTTTTCCATCTAGTTTGTACTGGCATGGAAAAACTGCACTAACTTTGTCCAGGGACCACTTCTCCTATTTCTCACAAAGAAAGTCAAGATACCCCCCAAATGCTTTAAATCATATTTAAAGAGAAAAATTATACAGCTCAGACCGGGACCTGACCCCGGGACACTGATGTTCTAGTCCAAGGGCTCTACCATTTGAGCTATCCCGAGCAAGTACTGATCCAAACGCAAATCTACTTGTCGTGGTGGACTCTTTGTTTAGCTCAAAATGGTTAGAGCAATTGGACTAGAAAATCAAGTGTCCCGGGGTTCAGGGGGAAACCGGCTACTGAGCGTTATAATTTTTCTCTTAAATATGATTTATCCATCATTTGAGATGTATGAAATTAAAATAAAAACATACAAATGCTTCCTTTTTCTTGTTTTGAGAAATGCATCTTTTGTTTTAGCAACAGTTACGTTCAATTCATCTAGGCTGCATTGTCAAATCTGGCCCATCAAGTTGATTTTGTGGGCCCACTAAGCCTTTTAGAGTATTGGTTCATAAAGTCATGTACCATGCTGAGTCGGTTAATAATCCCTAGCACATTGTCATATCCAACTTCATATTTATTTAGTGTCCACAATACTTTGAGTGCATATTGAATCGGTGGCTTTGTCAAGCACATCACTGACAGCTAAGTAAAACCCCTTGCTGATCCATGGCCTCCAAAAGATGAAACAGAATATTAAACATGCAGTTCCCAGACTTGTCAGTTGTTTCATCACACATGATGAAAAGTTTTTTGTCCTTTACTATCTGTTTCAATTCCTCCCACTTTTTTTTTTTTTTGGTATGTAATGTTGCTGAATTCTATCTGCAGAAGGCAAATCGCAACTGCCCTTTATATATTTGCCGAACCATTCTCTCATCTTGGGATGATCTAACTTTTCCACAGAAATTCTTGCACTCAAAAATGACTCCATAGTGTCAACAATGAACTCTGTTTTGTCTTCTTTTGCTTTTTTAGCCTGTAAAAAGGACCCTTCAACAGATAATTGGTGCTTCATTGATGTCTTCTTATTCTTAGCGTTTTGGCGAGTTTCACTGGCTATATGTTTTAGCAATGTGTCCTTTCTTTCATATTCTAGTCTTTTCTCACAGTACCAGCACATCAATATTTTTTTATCATTTACAAAAAAACTTTTACTGCTGAATTTGTGTGCCCTATTTGTGGCTGACACATTTGGTTTTGACATTACAAAAGGTAGAAAATTAAAAAACAAAATACAAATGATAATGAAAAATACTTGAGACTTAAGTCATCATCATCATCATCATCACTCCAGGAATTAGGCAATTGCACGTTCCGACTTCATAATGCATCTTCTAGGTCTTCCAACATCATGTCTTTCTCTTGCTTGATAATTTCTTGCTAACAATGGATATCTCGCCTTACTCATTCCATCCATGTGATCAATCCATTTCTGTCTGTAATTCGTGACTTTATCCAATAAAGGCTGTACTTTCAATTCTTCTCTTATATCCTCATTCTTGTTCTATCAAGTCTTGTACATCCTTTTACTAGTCTTAGGAACCTCATCTCCGCCATCTGTATTGTATCCTGTTTTTTCACTGGAGCCCAAGTTTCACATCCATACAAAATTGTGGGAACCGCCATAACATTATACATTTTTATCTTGGTTGAGACTTAAGTAAAACACAAAATTACCAATATTTACATTTCACATTCACTGAATGTATCTGTTGGTTGAAACAAAGTTTGAAGGAGGAAAGAGAGGAAATTAAAATTGCACGTGACCATTCTTGTTCAAACTGTCACTATTTGTTTTGTTACATTTTGTTAAAAATCCATGTTATAGATATGTAATCCAATAGAAAAAATGTGTTTATGTAATTAAATTCTGTTTTAATTAAATTGGCAATAATAATATTATCAATATGATATAATTACTCATGGTCCATTGTTGGCTTATTCAAATTTGGCAGTGCTTGCATTATTGTAAGGTTACTCCTTACACTTAAAGAAATATTTTCTTCAGATTTGAACAT
Source organism: Diploptera punctata (assembly GCA_030220185.1). Classification (NCBI taxonomy): domain Eukaryota; kingdom Metazoa; phylum Arthropoda; class Insecta; order Blattodea; family Blaberidae; genus Diploptera; species Diploptera punctata. The sequence continues at coordinate 34,796 of JASPKZ010002228.1, read as the reverse complement.
ACCATTACTTAATAATGATTGATATAAAATTGATAATTATGTCTGCCAAAGATTTAGGGGGAAAAAACTTATCTTACATGTTAATATAATTTGTACTTCTTGGAATTCATATTGACCATAGAACTTAAAATCTATGGAGAGACCATATTTGAGCATGAGAAGGACAGAAAATAATACCTCTTATGTTGTGAACTGTGTTGCAACCATTTCCCTTTTCAAGAGTGCATGTAGGAAGCAGATATGGCAGGTAAAAAGAAGTTGGAATCTGAAAACAGTGTTTAAAAAGACATTTTGAAAATTTCACGAATAACAAAAAAATCTCCGCAATTTGTTGAAAATTTTTGATTTCGGTGTTATTTTGCATTATTGTAGGATTTCACATTATTTTGCGAATCATATATGCATTTTTTGAGGTTATGGGAAATGGAGTTAAGAAATGGTACGAGAAAATGACAAAATTAAAGCATTTCGCGTTATTGCAACTCGCAAATTTCACGGATCTCTATAGATGGGTTATTTATCTTCTCTTCTAGTGGATTCTTTGGATAATAATAATAATAATACAATAATAATAATAATAATAATAATAGTAATAATATCCTTTTAGACTTAACATTTTTTCAATGGTTACTACATATAATTTGATGATGATGATGATAATAATTATAATAATAACCCTTTTAAAGGACTACATCTACTTCATGATAATGCTAAGGTAATAGTAATATTAATAATATTATTTATTTTTCTAGATGTTAGGATAATAATAACACTGGTAACCGCTGTGGTCTCGAGGTAGTGTGCTGCCTTGTCATGAAGCGGGCCCGGGTTCGATCCCCGCTTGGGACAAGTTTCCTGGGTGAGGTTTTTTTGGGGTTTTTCCTCACCTGAAAGACAAATACTTTAAGGCCCAAACGGTCCCCAAGTATCATCTGACCATCATTATCATCAATATCATGTTCACCTCGTTAGATTAAGTTTGGGTTTAAGGCCTCTCCTGGCACATCATTACCCATCGTCATCACCATCATATCATTGGGGAAACATAACCCCGCCTTCCAGGTGCCCCAACCTCAGAAGTGGGTTACAATACGCCAATGCCAGGAGAGAGTACCTGAAATGTCAAATGACAAACAGGTGGCATTGAACAAAAAAAATATATAATTATAATATTGTTATTATTATAGTATTGGATATGATTAGAAAATATTAGTTTGAATAGGGATGTATGGAGAGCTTATATCCACATGACCACGAACCTCTGGGTTTGATAGGGCCAGTGAATTATTATTATTTTTAATCATCCTCTCTACCAGAAGTAAATAGCATAATTAGTTACTATAATTTGTAAAGAACATTTAGTATACAATATAAACTTATTATTGGAAAAATTAAAAAGTATTGGGGGGATTAATAAAGTATTAAAAATGACAATTGATCGATTGTGTAATTTTACTTTTTTTTTTTTTTTCCTTGCAACCTTTAAATATTTCAAGCCAATGTATTCTCGTAGACTGTCACGGCCGGAGTTGCTATGATGATCTTGAAGATTTTTGGGCTGTAGGCCATGGTCATGAGGCTTGTAGTTCCTTGGCATTTCACCAGAGACTGTCTGGCATCCTCAAGGGTTTTCTTGAGGATTGAGAGTCTCAAGACAACCCTTCAGGATGCCAGATGCAGTCTCTGGCAAAACGTCGGGGAACTACAAGTCTCACGACCACGACCTACAGCCCAAAAATCTTCAAGATCATCATTTCAATCCATTTGAATTATAAGTGTTTTGTAATAATCGACAGTCAGTAGGCCTTGAGATATTCAGCACTTTTCTGTTGAAATGAAAAAAAAATGTTGTTTGTTGCAGAATTTTGTACTCTCCACTTCCTAACACATCGTCTCAACAGCGGCAGGTTGAATCAGAAGTAGCAGGTGCTATGTGTGTCTGATAAATTCATATATTTAACATTCTAAATTTTCTAATTTACTAGAAATACTTACCTTTTTTGTATAATTTTTTCTTAATTATGACAGTAATAATTTTCAAGTTTGTATTTATATGTACCTGAACAGTGATACTCTGCTTTTCAAGACTTTAGACATTCCATCAGCATAAAAAAAAAATGTTATGTTTAAAAATTTTATTTAATTTATTTTATTAATTAGTTTATTTGTGATGAGTAATTGCAATTAGTTAAATCATGTTTAATTAAGAGTTTGTTTATTTGTACATATATATAGTGGATTCAGTTTTAGGTTAGCGTAATGTATTTTGCAAAACTAAGGACGTCGAATGAAAAATATTTCAATCAGCTACAAATAAAACTTATGTGATCAATGAACTTACCATTCAATCACTATCTTTTGACAAACGGCATCTAATGTCAATGAAAAGTGCCTGTCATTCATTTTGATCTGTTAGTAAATGTTTTTTTAGAACATGTATCATCGACTCAGCCATCTTGAAAAATCTGAGTCATATTCATGTTTTCTCATTGCTTCTAATGCAATTTTTATAGTTAAAAACAAATATAATTTTTTATATTCATTCACACATCTCTTTGTACGGGTTATTTGATTATTTATTATTAATTTAAAAGCAGCTTATTCAATGTTCTCTTTGTTATGGGTTACTTAATTATTAGTTAATTTCAGAGCAGCTTATTCAATATTAATGTGTTGATTAATTTTGAATGTGTAGACAGTTGATTTATATCAATAACGTACCACATTGTAGCCTTCAGACATTGTGTTCTTATTTACTACAACCTAAAAGTGAATACACTATAGGTAAATTACTGTTAAATAAATATGTCATGTATGTCAATTATTGCTCAATTGAACCTTTGTAACATGTAGTGAGATTATTTAACTTTTACAGGAAGTAATCACTATGAAGTTTAATTTATGGTAAAATTAAATGTTTCTTACCTCTCCTCATACAAATCTTTCTAAGTAGATCGTGATTTTGAGACCATGATATTGTGAATCACAAACAAATAGAGGATGCTATAAAACTTTTGAACATTCAGAGTAGAACTATAAAATTTACCATGAAAACTGAAAATGAAAGAGAAATCCCATTTTTAGATCTCACTTTAAGAAGAAACGAAGAAAACAAGATAGAATTTGGAATTTATAGAAAGAATACACATATAGACAACTATATTAAAGCTTCAGGATTCAACCATTTTGCTCACAAAGAGGCAGTATTCAATAGCTTGACGCATAGATTGGTAAAATATACCTATGAGCAAAGAAAACTATGAAAAAGAAAAGATCACATAATTAATGTTGCAATAGATAACGGTTATGAAGAAAATATGGTACACAAGAAAATAAATAAATTTAAAAGACAAAAATTAATTAATGAAAGCACACTTATAAAAGAAACAGAAAAAATAAAATTCAAGAAATTCACTTACCATCCATTAAAACACCATAAAAAAAAATTTCAAAAAGTTTAATATAAGATTAGCACCGAAGAACGAATACAGCCTTAATAGGATAATTAAAACAATAAAAAATGAAAGAATTGAAGATGAAAACGAATCAGGAATTTATCAGATCAAATGCAGGGATTGTGACAAAATTTACATTGGAAAAATGAAAAGAAATTTGAAAATAAGGGTGAAAGAACATCTTAGAAATGTCAAAAATGGAGAAGTGGAAAAGTCAGCAGTAGCTGCTCATGCTTGGTCCGAAAAACAGTTAATTGAATCAAAAGCCAGTCTAATTAAACAAATAGAAAAACAAAAGGAACTCACGGTTTGGGAAAAGATCGACATTCAGAAAAACAAAGGAAAACTTATGAACTTCTAAATTCCTGCAAATTTTGACCTGATCCAGAGGTTCATCGGTCCACCAACAGAGGGAAGAAGAGAGATTTCTTACGATCGACATAAACATCAGTCGCCAAAAAAGTACTGAAGATGAGGACCGTTATGGTCTCAAAATCGCTATCTGCTTAGAAGATTTATATGAGGAGAGGTAAGAAACATTTAATTGTACCATGTAGTGAGATTTTAAAAAATAAGATGTAATTTTCATGTAAAAAGAGTATTCATAATTTATATCAATATGAAAATTATCAAAAGTTTACATTATTTATTGTTAATTTTTTTACCTCACAGAAAAAAGGATTATTGAGTTTAGTGTATAATTTTAAAAGGGCTGTCCACAAAACATGCAGTTTTATACTAAAGTGTAATGTGTCAGTGAAATTTGAATTTATTAGTTGTTGAATGTTATTACAATATATATATTTGTAAATAAAATTGTTGAAAAATAATTTTGTATTTTTACAATGTATCCTCTATCATTTTAAAATATGAATAAAACAACCTTACATCCCACATCATAAAATATCCTCTCACCTGGACATGAATTGGAGACCATATTCAAAAATATTCTGACTGTTTGAAATGAGATTTAAACTTGCTCACAGGAAATGTCAAAATTCTATTTTTGTTCTATTGAATGTATGGTTTTATGGCTTTTTCCTTGTTGTAAGTTCTATTGGCCTTTTTAAATGTTTTTAGTAATTTAATTACTTCATTAGTTTAGTTATCCTTCCTGTCAATGGCTCATTTCAAACAGGTGGAATTTATAATGGATATTAAGAATCAGAAAATTGACACCTCGCCTCATAATTTGTAGCCTTCTGAAACATTGTTCCCAAGAATTCCATAAATTATGAGGTGATTGTCAATTTTCTGATTTGTAATATTTATTGTAAAAAAGCTCATAGTGTTACTCCCTAAAGATACTAATTAGATGGTATTTTGTTGAGAATAAAGGTGAAAGTCTCCAAAACATGTTCAGGTGAGATGATCCTGGTTTGAGGTGAGGTGTTTTCATATTTTTAGTTTTATCTCTGCACTGCAGGTATTCTTGTCATCCCAACTTCTTTCAAAGAATGTTAAACTAAAAATATATGTTGTTGTTTTTTTTCAAATGCTGGGCCTTGGCAACGAAGATTCAAAATATATATATATCCTCTCGGCAAGGTCCGATGGACCCATTAACCAATGGCATGTGTGGCCATCCAGTCATGTGAGTGGGTGATGTAACCACCATTACAATTGTGTAGTGGGCTGGCACACTAGTCTGGAGAACTAGAGGTCCACGGTTTGATTCCTGGTTCACACATTAATTTTTCTTTTCACAATATAATTATAATATTAAAAATAAAAAATTAGTGCTCACATTAAAAACGGTTACATTTATGCTGAAGTAACGGAAATGAACGAAGAACATCTACAAACCTGTGAAGTATAACCTCTTGGATCCACCATAGAGAAATATTGGGAGCAAGAACACTAAAAAATATATGAAACGATTTCTTCAATTATTGTATACATATTCAGAACATGATCTTTTACTTAAAGATATGAAGTTACGTCTCGTAGTATCCAATGAGCAGACATGTGGCTTGAAGGGTGATTGAAATAGGGCCATGGAAAGTACCCAGTAGGTAGGCAAAGAATGAGGTAGGAAAATAACCATGATATGAGGGAGGTAAATCACATAGCGAGCAATTGGAAATTATTGGCTCAGGATAGGATCATGAACCTCTGGGTTTGATAGTGTCAGCGAGTTAATTTATTGCTGTTTACCTCATAGGTCTCTTGCATAAACTTTATATTAAAAATGTATCCCCTGTTAACTCGTGTGGTGACACGAGAGTTGGATTTTGGGAGGTCCTGTATTAATCCAGTAGTTTCATCTCTCCGGAAAATTCCTCTACAGTTATATCTTAAATTAAAAAAAGAAAAATTGATTCAGAATTAGAAAAACATACCTCCAGCTTTCAGCACTAGTGCTTTAGTCTGAGGTATTCTCAAGGACAATACCACAACAGTTTTCATCTTGTTAATTCACGATGGGAGTGAATTGTCCAAAGATATAAAAACTGCATGGTATATTAAAAGCTAGTTAATTAATAAAATTGGAACAAGTTATGTACTTTATATAAACTAAACACTCTTTTCATGAATGGGATAATACCAGGTAAGGAATGAGGTGAGATGAAACCCCTGACGTCTGTGATATTCATAGATGGTCAGTTAACAAAGGGCTGTTACACTATCACAGATGCAGATGGAACAAAATGAATGACATGAGTATGGATAAGCAGTGGAAAACAGAAGAAAACCTGGGTTTCTCTGATTTGTCTACTATAAATCCTACATGGAGAGGCTAAGACGTGAATCTGAAGTAAAACTTTTGAAACATCTATCTAAACCTTTGGATTTAACAGTTTGGGAAAAGATATATATTCAAAAAACCATACTAGAACCATAACCTTTGAGGTTCCGGACGAACCAAGCTTGATTACAAAGTTCTTTGAAAGTACACCAGATGGCAGTTTAGAAAATTACTCCTTCAAAAGTACACCAGATGGCAGTTTGGATAATTACCAGCAAAAGAAAAAAATTGACATTTGTGAAAACAACTGACGATGGGGAAGATTGTTCTCCAATATTGCGGTGCTGTGTTTAAAAAGTGTAGAAGTATGAGATAAGAAGAATTCATGATTCATTTGATTCTTATGAATCTGAAACCCAGAAATGAAGGGTGAGTAACTAATTGCACCATGGATCTGCCATGTATTATAAGTAATATTTATTTGGGTAGAAAAAGTACAAGTCACAAATATTTGTGAGTCAGGTTTGACAATTTCTGAAGAATTGTACATTAGGTCTGACTGTTTTGACAATATGTCGGTGATGTTGTCCATGATTGGTGCAAACTTTCTATAAATGGTTGTTTCAATATTCAATGCCTATCTTAATGCCCTGCAAATATTGAAATGTGTTGTTTTTAATGACAAATTGCTGATTTTATTTAGGTAAAATTTTATCACTTACCTCATATTATTCTTCTTATTCTTTACTATAAACTTGTTATGGAACTTAGTTTCCATTCCATCTTCAGTCATTCTCCCCGGGAATTTGAAAGTTTATCATTTTCTACTTTTTGCTCCTTTGAATGTAGATTCTTTTTCCAAACAGTGAGTTCTTTTGTATTTTTCTATTTGTTTTAATAATTTAGCTTCCTTCTCAATAAGATGTTTTTCAGACCATGCATGGTTAGCCACTGAAGATTTTTCTACATCCCCTTTCTTGACGTTCCTGAGATGCTGATTTTAACCCATTATTTTCCTGATTTTCTGATATAATTGAAGGGCTTAGGGCAGTAACATGATAAGCCACATTCTGTTATGAAATGTCATTTACTAAAATGATAGCAATAAATGTACTGAAATATGCATAAAATTCATTTGTAAATGTGTCAGAGATGAGTTAAATAAACACACAATGTATTAACAACAATACTGTCCCATTAGTATTTCTAATTTTTGAAACATTAAAAATCGTTATATCTCAGAAAGGATAATATGTTGCTTATCATGTTGTTGCCCTAAGCCCTTCAATGATTGAATCTTCATCAGAATTAAGCTTCTCCAGACAAATATTCAGGTGATCAGTATTCATGACGGAACCTTAATTATGGCTCCATGCCATAGCAAAACGATCTATAGCACATGTCTTGGTGCAGAGCTAAGAGGCATGTGCTGGTACGAATCCCTAAGGTGCAAGAATTTTTGTATGCCTTATGGATGGTGTTTTGTGGAAATTTGGGTAACAACGATTAACTTAGTGGCTCCAGATTTAACACACAGGTACAATGTTTGGGGGATCAACATGCTAAGCACATGTCATTCCTTCACTGGCTGAATGATTCATCTAGCTCTGTAAATGGCACATGTGGATGTAGACAGGCAGTCAGCTAGCAGGCCATGGCCCTTCTAGACCTGTGCTGTGGGATTATTTTGTTTACACTTTGACTTATATATTAAGGTTAGGGAAAGATATGTCACTTTTTCCTTGAAATCTGTTAAAAACATACTTTTAGATGTATCGATGAGATATAATGTAGGCATTAAGTTATTGTTTAGATGGGGAAGGCAATTAAATTTTGCCAGTTGCTTTAATTTTGGCTTGAGATTCTTTACTTGCCCAAAAATCTTCAGACTCAGGATCCATGGTTTAAAGTCCCTTCAGAGGAATTGACCCTGGATTTTTCCCACCCTAAAAATACCGTCGACTTCAATCAGGTTTGAACTCGGGACCAGAGGCAAGGAAAATAACTCCTAGACCTCAACTCAATTGGAATTTGTCCCACGCTGTAGCAGAGTGATTAAGGCAAAATGCCTTGGCGCAGAGCTACTGGACTTGCGTTGGTATGAGTCCACATGGGGGAAGGAAATTTTCTCATCATGGAATTTCGACAAGTATGGGACCGGTGCCCACCCAGCATCGTGGAGGCATTTGGGTAGCTACAATAAGTGGTGACTTCAGGTTGAGAAGACCAGCTATAACGGCTGAGGGACCCGACATGCTGACCACATGTCATCCCTACACTGGGTTACGATCGTTATCTCTGTGATTAAGACATGTGGACGTGAGCCAGCAGCCGGTTGGTAGGCAAGGGCCTTCTAGTCCTGTCGCGCTTGGAGTTAGTTTAGAATTGGGAATTTAATTTTGGCGCCCTAGTTATTAGATACGCACGCTAGGAGCGCTAGGGAGAAAATCCGAAAAGATGTTGCTGATCACATGGTAGATCACAAACGTCACAACTTTAATTGGTGGAAATTGGAGAATATTGTTTTTAATTGATTAATTTTCGTGGAGGTTATGTAACCCTATGTAGCTAACATATGATCAGAGATAGGGTCTTGCCACGCTATTAAGTATCATCACATTCATGGATGTAAATCGTGTTTTAGTGAGACATTTACTTATTAAATTATCAGAAATTGTGAACTGAGTTAATTAATCATCATGTTCTGCGTTATTCGACATTCCAGAATCACTATGAATAAGGGAAGAATAATGTTAAAACATGTAAGACTTGTTCCTGTTTTTCATATAATCCCTGGGCTCAAGTCTGTCCTAGTGGCCTGTTTTTAATATCTCTTGTCATTAGCGTCGTAATTCAAATCTGAGCGTTAAAGGACCCACTAATTTACCTAGGAGACCTTTCATTTCTGGGTTGATGTACCTTTAAGCGTCGTAAATCTATATAACGGGATCCATGGCTTTACTTTTCTTTTGAAAGAAGCCACATAATTATTTTTAGGCATTAAAATTCCATCGACATCGGTCGGGTTTGAACCCACGAATCGGATGCGAGGATGGTAACTATTAGCCAACTAGGACTGACTATTATTGTAACTAGTTTGAACAGATTTTGGCTCAACTTTAGATTGTGTCATTCTATGATTTTATATACAACATTCTTATGACACATCTGTACTGCATACTACCATTTTTAAATAACATTTTGGGCTCAACTGCACTTCTACTAGCGCTTAATTTTTCAGTTATATTGTTGTTAACTATAGCTCTTCTTCTGTATTTACTAACATTATTTAATATTTTAAACTTTTTCAAACAATTTTAATAACATTATTAGACAATTTTGAAGTATTTATTTAAATATGCAAATCACAATATTATGACACTGTTAGACAATATTGTGTTGCTGCTATTTTCTCCACAGAGTATATTACTTAGTCTATGATTTTTCTATCGCTGTTTTGGGTTATCACTGGTTGGATCAGCGTTAGGGAGTGATAAGTAAGTGTACACACCCATTCTTAATAAACATTTGGTAATTTTAATATTATTAATATATTTTTTAAACATAGACTTGGGGATTTATTGCAAATATTGGTCATTTAAATTTCATAGCGACGGATAGTAATGAGGATGATAATCGATATGTGGTTCGATTGTGGGTTATCGCTAGCTCTATAAACTCTGGTGCATGCGCACTGTTGTTCTATAGGACTTTGACAATATTTCAACGCTAGTTTAAGTGCAGTTTTTTCCACATTTTGAAGATATTTTAACATTTTGCAACAATTCTTAAAACATGTTTTAAAATATTAAATATTTAACTAGGTATGCAAATTGTGGTATTTATCTCAATAATCAGTTGGCATGTGTGAATGCTTAATGTAATTTGCACCAGATGGCAGGGCATATCTGTGAATCAGTGTGACCGACATTCACAATTAATTCCAAAACATATTTCAAGAAATTCACATAATTTTGTTAAGTTCCGATGGAACAAGTTTACACCAGATTTTTTTATAGTTTATAAATAATATGCCCTGTAATTTATTTTATGAGGAAGGGGGAAGTTGGTATATCCATTTCTATAAACATATTAGGGAACTTTTTGTGAGTTTGTTCATACCGACTTCACATTATATCCTGCACCTAGTAGAAAAGTTACATTAAGCGTTTGGCACATGCACAATGTTATTTTGTAGAACTTAGAGGCAAAACTGCACTTAACCTGGCCGTGAAATATTTTAAAATAAGAACAACAGTGTGCAATGCCGCTAGTGTTTATATGAGCCAGCGATTACCCACCTTATCGATTATCATCCTCGATTACTATCCGTCGCTATGTGATTTATAAATGACCAATATTTGCAATAAATCCCCAAATCTATGTTCAAACAATAGATGCAAGACTATAAAAATTACCAAACGTTTATTAAAAATGGGTGTACACTTACTTATCACTCCCTAACGCGGATGCAACCAGCGATAACCCAAAACAGCTATAGAAAAATCATAGACGAAGTAATATATTCTGTTGAGAAAATAGCAATTAGCATCCCACTATTGTCTAACAGTGTCATAATATTGTGATATTGGGCTGACATTAAAAATAATACTACTTCAAATGGTTCTACTACTGTTATCAAAATTGTTTGAAAAAGTTAAAAAAATATTAATATAACGTGTGCTAACCTACGAAGAAGAGCTATAGTTTACAACAATATAACTGAAAAATCAAGCACTAGTAGAAGTGGCAGTTGAGCCGAACTTAAGATAATCCATTTAATAATTGAACATCAAATAATAATTTTTTTCCAGATTTTAATATTAAAATGTCTTCTCAGGCTAACATCGAAGATAAAATGTTTGATTTCCAAAGCTTTCAGTCTCCATCTCCGAGGCCTTGGGAATGACTTGAATATAATGAACAGCTGGAGAAATTAAAATTACAGATAAGCTCACCACTGAAATGTTGATATTTGAGTTTATTAGTAAATTCTGCATTTATTTGTGCAATTTATCCATATGAAGGTTGTTTAGGAATGGATTTAGGACAAAATTGGCAGATTTTTTTATATTATGATATATTGGACTTGTTCTGCGCCATAGCCAAGTAGTCTAAGGCATGATGCGTTGGCACAGAGATAAGGAACATGTGCTCGTTTGAGTCCCCATAGTGGAAAACATTTTCTTATAGTATTTTGACCAATGTCTGCCCAGCATTGTGATTAATTTGGATAGCTACAATATGGTTCCAGGTTGAGAAAACCACATATAAAAGTTGGAATTCAAACATGCTGGCCACTTGGCTGGATGTTGATCTATCTCTTTAAATGACACATGGATGTGAGGCCAGTAGGAGGCTGAAAGCCAAATTCCTTCTAGGCATATCGTACCATGAAGAGTTTTATATCATCATCTTAATGCACGACAATTTCAAAAGTGAAAGTTTTGGCCTTCTCAACAATCCTCCTCCATGACAATCTGTCTCTTACCATATTCAAATTAGTCACTTCATTTTCCTTAGATCGTTCATTGTGTCATCCTCCCATCTGATCTTTGGTCTTCCTACAGCTCTGCCTCCAATAGGTTTCCATTTGTAGAGTTTTTTTGACCAGTCTCTGATCATCCATTCTTATCAAATGTCCAAGCCAACCAATTCTGAGAGATCTTATATGGTTTAACTATGTTCTGATTGTTGATTAATTTGTTTAGTTTGTTATTTTGTTTTAATTCTCCAACAGTTATCAGTTCCTCTATTTGGTCCAAATATTATTCTTAAAATTTTTTCTTTAAAAATTATTAATTTCTGTTTTATTGTTTCTTTTAGGACCCAGTTTCACAAGCATATGTAACCACTGATCTAATGAGTGTTTTGTATAACTTTATTTTTGCAGTTTTTGATATTAATTTGCTTTTAAATAAGGTTCTATTTGCAAAATAATAGAGTTTTATATATAGGACTTAAAAAATTTACATATAATGATGAACATTGTGTAACTTTCAGAATCTTTTTGTTAATGATATTTAATTTGGTTTTTGTTCATGATGTCACTGGAAAGTTACTTAATATTACATTTGAAAATTGAAGTGTAATTAATTTTTATTTTGTCTAGTTTGCTTATTTTCCTATTCTCGTGGATGGGGAAACATATCTTCTAGTGGTTCTGAAGTTTGTGGAGGATTTTATTATTTTATTACACAGTGTAATTAAGGCTCTATGGTTTGTCCATTTTATATTCTTAAATTAAATTTAAATAAAAAATAATTTTAGGTAGGTTCTGGGTCCACTGTTGTGGTCTAATAGTTAATGCCATTGCTTCAGATATAGGAGGCATGGGTTTGATTCCAAATCGGTATAAGTTTCTTAAGTAAGGTTCTTTTTGGGGTTTTTTCCTCAAGGTCAAAATAGTTTCTGAACACTGTGGCCATTACTATCATCAATATCATATTCACTTTCTTTATTACTATATAAAACTTTCCTCATTAGAGTATTGCCTCAGGACAAAGTGATACAGACAATTATTTTTTGTAATTGATGAAAATACATTTTGTAAATTATTTTTAAAAAAATTCACTTATAGGCCTAATTGAAGTATACATACTATAAAGCAATTTTGTAAATATGGTTTCTTAAAATTGAAATTGATCCTCTAATGGCAGTGATGGCAGTTCTAGAAAGATACACCCTGTCCAAATCTATACACCCTGTCCAAATCTAATGTATGAGTGAAGTGTTCATGTACTCTTGGAGGTGACCCTGGCTTTGTTGTGATCACTCATCTAGCAAGGGTCTCCATATCATGTGATCAAAAAAAGTATGTGTGATCTAAAGTTTAAAATCTTCTCGCAACAAGCCTTGTTCCTATTAAGGTGGCAGGTGGCATGGGACATATAAATGTACCAAAAAATAGAAAATTCTGGTTCTTTTAGAAGAAGAATGTGTAAAATGGACAAATTTGGAAAAAAAAAATTCCTGGTGAGCTTAACTGAATTTTACCTATATAGAAATCAGTTGCGGTGGTTCCTTGCCTCTAGTCCTGTGGGTTGCAGGTTCAAACTTGGCCAGGTTCGATGGATTTTTGAGGATGGAAAATCCAAGGAACTCCTTCAGGAGGAACTTAAGCTATGGGCCCGAGTCTCAAGATTTTCAGGCTCATGAAAACTTTAAACCAGAAAAAGAAGCATCTAAGCAACATTTACTGACCATCATTAGGGAGCGGATTTTTAGAGTCTAAAAGTTAAGATTGCAACATGGTATAGTGATAAAATTAATTTAATAAGTCTTTATATCCAATTATATATATTTATATATATATATATTTTGTAATATAACCACAAAAACGTTTCTCATAATTTTTGTGTGAGATCTAGCAATATTATATTATATACATATCTTACTCTTAATTAAAAATATTTTATATAAATAGAATATTATTTCTTTTTAATTTAAAAGTAAGATATGTAATATACATGTAATATTGCAAGATCCCTAACCAAAAAATTTTGGGTAAGGGTTTTTTTTATAGATATATTATTAAAAAAATACAGTTGATTGGATATAAAGACTTATTACATTAATTTTATCACTATACTGTGTTGAAATCTTAACTTTTAGAACCTAAAAATCTGCTCCCTATTCATCATCCAAGAAATAGATTGGGTTGTATGCTGACCACACGCCACTTATGACATCAGTAGGAAAATAAGCATAACTAAATAGCTTGGTCTAGAAACTCCTAACAAAAGAAAGAGGCTATGGCTAGACTCAAAGGGCCGTAAAGCCAATAAGTAAGAAAGAATTAGTTCACCAGCTGTTAAGATAGATAGATAGATAGATAGATTGGTTGTTTATTAACAAGACTAATTTAGTTATGGTTATTTCCCTACAGATGCCATGTGGTTAGTACATTGCCTTGAAGGGACATCTAGTTGGATACTGAGTTACTACTTGGATGGTATGTAGTTACTCCATAACGTCCTACACTGCAGCCACTGATTCTCCGGCCTTGACATTTCACAACAGTGTTGCCGATATGGATATTCAATGGGAGTGGCCGCTTTATGTATGCGGTTAGCAGACATACAGCTGACAACATCTCAGCAATTTCAACCTTACTAGCATGCTATAGCTGCATCAAAAGCAGTGATTGGTTGTGGCAAACGTTCACTCACTACAAACCATTTTCTTATTGGCAGTAGAGGGTGTGTTCTTCCTTTACCCCTTGTCACAACCTAATTAACTTGGCGGCTCCGGGTATCATGGGACTGGGTGTTTTACCTAGCAGGAGTTTTTAATGAAGCCTAATTAATATGCTTTTTACCTACCGATGTCAACAAGGAGGGACAAGTGGTTAGCAATATCACCTCATTGAGACATCTAGTAGGCAACTAAGGTATTACTTGGATGGATGAAGTCGGCTAAATTTTGCACAGAGGTCTTTTATTACTTGGGGACAAGCTGTAGTGTAGTGGTTAAGGCAGTGCACTACAAACCGGAAAGTCGAGGGTTCGAGTCCCAGTGGGGGGGTCAGGATTTTTAAACTGACCCCCCAAATTTCTGGTGGCACCATGGCCCTGGGGTCGACTTAGCCTCTAATGGAAATGAGTACTGGGCACTTGTTCTGGGAGTAAAGGTGAATGACATCAAGTGCTGATTGTCTAGAAAAATGGGAGCCTTAACCTCCTACTACCCCTAGGGTCTCCTATGGCCTGTAGTGGGATCACTTTAATTTTTACCTTTTATTACTTGGATGTTGAAAATTTTGCTCAGAGGCAGTATTTAGGCTTGAGGTTCTTTTACCAGCCTGAAAATATTCATACTTAGAAACTATAGCATAAGGTCCCTCCTGGAGAACTTGCCTCTTGGATTTTGCCATCCTGAAAATCCATCAACCCCGGCTGGGTTTGAACACACAATCCTTGGGACTAGAGGCAAGGAACGTAACCATTAGATCACCACCAAGGTCATTAAGATTATAAAATTTTTATAATTGATTTATTTTTTTTTACGTAGATACATTCAGCGGTAGATTCTCAGCTTCCATTAGTGAGAGATAAGGCTTTTGTTAATGGAGCCTGGATTTCTGCAAGGAGTGGCAAGACATTTGATGTTATAAACCCAGCAACTGGAACAGTTGTTGGTCAGGTTCCTGACATGGATGCTGATGATACTAAAAAAGCGATTGAAGCTGCATCGGAGTCTTTTAAAACTTGGCAGTATACCACGGCAAAAGTAAGTCATTCTGATGATATCAGTACCTTAAGCTGGAGGTTAGGATGTTGAATGGTTGGTTACTATTGCTCAAGCTCTCAAGTTTATTGGAATTTTTCCAGTTGTCTTCTTGCTTCCCAGTAGCAGAATGACTATATTTTATATTTTAATATTGGGAAGTAAACATTATGAGGTTATATCATTAATAGTGAGTGGAGAACATATTTTTAATGACTCACCTCATATAATTTCAAATTTCTTTGATACCGGCAGTTTCAGACAATATAATGACTGAAGAGGGACAAGATATTGTCTGAAACTGCCGGTATCAAAGAAATTTGAAACTATATGAGGTGAGTCGTTAAAAATATGTTCTCTGCTCACTATTAATTTTAAAGCATAATGACTGTTTTTTTCCCTTACAAAGTACACAAGTTGGGAAGATGTTTAATTTATGTAGATGAACAGCCATACTATTATGTCTTGTATATAACCAAAAGAGAGCATCCTGCAATTAAATTTTTTATTGAAGGATTCCATTGTTTATGCATACTCTTAATTAAATTATAATATTACATTTTTTTTTTTGATGATTTGCTGAATTATTAGTTCTGATGAGTGAAACAATAAGATTGGATATCTAATTTGGTGAATCATTGGACACAGAATATCATAATGGTTGATTTTAGGAAGTTATATTTTAATGTTCTTTTAATCAAGTTTTTTTGAATCTGGAATCATCTTACCTCAATTTAATGTTGATTTGTTCTCCAGATTAAAAAAACTTGATAGAACATCTTCTTCTTCCATACAAATCTTAGGCCTGGAATCCTGTTATTATCTCACTGATGAATGTTGTATCCAGCGCTTCCTTGGATGGCCCAGAGATCTCTTCACTGTTGGACAACAAATGAAAAATGGTTTTGACTTAGGCTTTCACGGCCGGAGTTATTATGATGATCTTGTAGAAGATTTCTGGGCTGTTGGCCGTGGTCTTGAGGCTTGTAGTTCCCCGACGTTTCGCCAGAGACTGCATCCGGCATCCTCAAGGGTTGTCTTGAGACTGGCAATTTTGTCGACTACCTGCCCTACCGTTAAGTAACGGACTGCACAGAGAACACGTCACGGATAAATGTATAAATAGGGCAGGTAGTCAACAAAATTGCCAGTCTCAAGACAACCCTTGAGGATGCTGGAAGCAGTCTCTGGTGAAACTTCGGGGAACTACAAGCCTCAAGACCACGGCCAACAGCCCGGAAATCTTCTACAAGATCATCATAATGAAAAATGGCTTTGGGAACTGTATTTGAACTCATTCGTCGCAAATGATTCATCCAGATATTTGGTATTTTTGTATATAGTTAATGACTGGTTCGGAGCATAGTTCCTTCAAGACATCATCATTGTGTTTATAATTTCACTTGGTGTACCCTGCTGTATATTTCTTGAATCTCATTTCACTAGAAGTTATCCTGCTCTTCTCTCCTTTTCTCATAGCCCATGCCTCACTGCTGTAGCAAAGTTGCTCTCTTGCTAAGGTTTTGTATAACCGTATTCTGGTATCTCTATGGATCATACGGAAATTAATTGTACTGTGTACCAAATAAAATTATAGGTTATAGTAAAATAACATGAATTTCCATTTTTACCTTCATTCAAATCTGCATTTTTTTTTTTGTGGATTTTGGTTCTTTACAATTCAATTGCTAACGGGAAATTAACTACTTTACTATAGGTAAATTTCTGTGTTAAAGATGATGTTGATGAAGATTAAAGACATATATTTTTTAGATTGATCTCGCATAATAATTTTTAATTATAAATCTTTACCCATGAGGAAGGAAAGAATTCATATTCTGTTAGTCATTGATTACCATTGTATGATTAGCATATCCTCTAATTAATTCTATGAGTTGATGGAATCATAGGTTTAAAATCTCTTCAATCCCACTCATTTGCTCCAACTTGAAACCCGCCCATCCCTTCCTCCAACTGCATTCAAATAATGTATCTGATTCCCAGTTCCCCCTAAGATCTATTAACATTGTATTGTAAGCCTATGTTTTCCCTTCACACAGATTTAGGCGCTCTCCCCCTACAGGGAAGAATTTGAACCATACTAATTTTAGTTACACTTGTTTTCGTATAGATGTCATTTTGAGTGGTACGTGGTCAGCGTTTTGCCTCATACTGACATCTAGGAAGCCAAGGTAGTACTAGGACGGGAAAATTTGGTAAATTTTGCTTAGAGGCCTTTTCATTCAGGCTTAAGGATTTTTTTACGAGCCTGAAAATCTTCAGACTCGGGACCCACGGCTTAAAGTCCCTCCGGAGGACTTGCTCCTTGGATTTTTCCATCCTAAAAATCCATCGACCCTGGCCGGGTTTGAACCCGCGACCCTCAGGACCAGAGGCAAGGAGTATAACCACTAGTCCACCGCGGGCCGACTTTCTATTAACAATCAATATTTACTATTCAATTTAATCACTTCTCACTCATTGTCAAATGTAATCTATTAACATGTTATCCTCCTACTTATGCCTAGGCTTTCCTATTGATATTTTCCCTAAGGTTTCACAGTATAATTTTGAAAGCATTTATACTCTCAACCATTCAAGTTACATGATCTGCTTATGGCTACATCACCCACTAAAGATAAGTTTATTCAGAAATGTTCAGTAAGCATATTCCCTAAGACAACACAAATACTTAATAAAGGAGACAGAAATGTGTTGGAATGGAAGTTCCAGTTCGGCATTCGTCTTAAGGTTACAGTATCCACTGAAAATAGATAGTAGCCCTAGGAGAGTTTTTCCTGTAAAAAATAATAAGCAGGTTTGTGTTTAATGCTTATGTAAATTCTTATCACTCACCTCATATTCTTCTTCTTCTTAGACTAGTTTCAAAACTTTAGACAGTTCCATCATCAGTATTTTGATGACCATTGTTCTGTCGTCTTGAAGAGCAAAGAACAGACAGAAGAATGGTCCTCAAAATACTGATGATGGAACTGACTAAAGTTTTGAAACTAGTCTAAGAAGAAGAAGAATATGAGTGTTTGATAAGAATTTACATAAATAATACCTCATAGCGTCAATTCCTAAAAAATTAATTGTGTTTAATGTTTTGTTCACTTTGTTAGCCCTATGTAGAAACCATAAAAATTAAAAGAAAATTACAGGTCTTTTTTGTGACATTCTATATACATATCAAAATGTAATGCTATAATTTGTATGATTTAATGTATACTTAAAGAATTTGTTGTAATTGACAGGAGAGATCAGTTTATCTGAGGAGGTGGTATGAAGTTCTGGTAAAGCATCAGGACGAGCTTGCTACTATCATCACTGCCGAAGCAGGAAAACCATTCAAAGAGTCTCTTGGTGAAGTAACTTATGGAAATTCATTCATAGAATGGTTTTCTGAAGAGGCACGAAGGACTTACGTAAGACACAAAAAGTTTATCATCGCTGGGCAAAGAAATCATCTTAAATCCATTTCCAAAAATTTGATAGAAGATGAAAAATGGAATAATCTGTTAGAAATTCTAGATGAACTTATATAACAAAATTGTATTTCTACTGCTAGATGATGACTCAATGTAAAAAGGAGTTGTGGGTTTTGTGCAGATTATGTGCCAATATTTTTTTATAATTTAGTGCACTTGCATGGTTTTTTCAAGGTTTGTGGAGTTATGAAGTGTTCATTGCCCAGATATGTTATTTAACAGAACACTTACATCTGTCTTAAGTGGATCTGGTATGCCATATTTTTATAAAAATTGTTTAAAAAGTTTACATCCACAAAATCTGTTCATGCAGAGTCCTTAGATTATCGCTGAATGGAAGCCTGCACTCACAATGGCAAACTATAACATGAGCTACTAAATCACACCCCTCTTCTGCAGTGAAAACAGCACAAGATATATAAAACTTATCCAGCACTCAAGGATGATATTCAAATGACCCTAAACTGCCGCACATTTCATTTCTTTTAAACACATTTGTGATAATTCTAGCAAACTCATCTCCCTTTATTGCTTGAATGTATACAAGTTCATTTTAATTTACCCTAAAAATAAAAGTCACAGAGATTTAAATTTGGGAATCCTTACAGACCATAGACCAGACTCTCAATTTTGTCATGAAAAGATTTTTCCATTTTTTTTACCAAGTTATACATTTATTAATAGATCTAACTAGAGATTTCCAGATATTTTTGACAAAATTTTGTAATCATTCTTTTCTATGATTCACGTTTTGTAAAATTATCGTAAATGAAGACATGCTGCTCCACACTGAATTTCATTACAGCACAAAATGACTTAAATAAATGAAGGCATGAAATTCCTCATAACTTGAATAATGATAACCATACTTGCCTCTAGTTCTCACCCAACTGAAGTTGATTGATTCTTTAGGGCAAAAAAAATTCCTGTACCTTGGGAAGGGAACTAAAGTTGTGGAATCTGTGTCACAGATTTATGGATTTTATACCACAAAGCATATGGAGTCATGCTATGGATTTACCAATAATTAATGGCTCCTTGTTATAAAAGGTTTTTTTCATTCTGTATATGTGCCCAAACCAACTTAGTATTTCTGCTTTAATATAATTAATTATGTTGTTTTTATTATTGATTTAACATTTCTCACTGAAAGATAAATTATATTTGAAGAAAAAAATTTTCACCTAGACCGAGACTCGAACCCGGGACCTTTGGCCCGGTTAGCCAAAGGTCCCGGGTTCGAGTCTCGGTCTAGGCGAAAATTTTTCTCTTCAAATATAATTAATTATCTTTTTATTTTTGAGAAGTCCATTTATTTCTTCATTTATTCTGATTCTGCATGTGCCATATTTTGCATTCATGAAGGCTTTGACTTAAATTTAACACTGGGATTATTTATTTGTGTTTTTATTATGTAAATATTTTTTAGCATCATTATATTTTTGCTTCATTTTTCAACATGTATTTATATAAAATTTTGAAAAGTGACACTCAGGTAAACACCAATAAAGTCAAAATGTGAATCAGAAACTTTGCATATTACTAAAATTAAGTTGAGAAACACGTCCAGGTGAGAGGGTCATATTTTGTGGTGAGGTATAAAGTTTCTGATTCATTGACGGTATTATTATTGATTTAACACTTCTCACTGAAGGATAAATTATATTTGAAGAGAAAATTTTTGCCTAGACCAAGACTCGAAACTGGGACCCTTGGCTTTCTGGGCCAAGTGCTCTACCAACTGAGCTAACCGAGGCGAGTCACGCTCTAGATGCAAATTTTTCTCTTATATACATTGTAATTCCCTTGCGCCAAATGCTTGAAACCGTAGCTTCTAACTTTGCAAATGGCGGCTTCTTAGCTAAGAAGACATTTATTGGGAATTTAACACTACTTTATAAAGCCAGTAGGGCTTCTATTGACGATATTATTATTGATTTAACACTTCTCACTGAAGGATAAATTACATTTGAAGAGAAAAATTTTCACCGAGACTCGAACCCGGGACCCTTGGCTTTCCGGGTCAAATATAAATATTCTGATTCATTATTTGATTTTAATAATTTTATACATATCATCCACAAATAACTGCCAATGTGAAGAAAGGACCAAATTTGACATTGGTCAGCCGGTCTAACTGATGTGGCCAGAAGAACTAATCAGGAAGATCACCAACTTCCCCATCTGCTCATATGCCACTCCATGCTATAAAACATATCAGTGTAAGAATACCAATGTCTTCATTGCCAGATGGAAGGCACTAGAAAATGATATACTTAAAAAAAAATCATTTTCTTTAATGGACATTTTGATTGATTGAACCTTTAAATTAGTTCAGTTTCATTGTTATCCAGACCAAATACTTTATGAACCTTTTTATACTTTTGCCTATTTGAGAAAGAACAACATTCTTTGTAACCTTTCAGCTTGGAACTAATGGTTGTTTGGACATTTG
This sequence comes from Diploptera punctata, assembly GCA_030220185.1. NCBI lineage: Eukaryota > Metazoa > Arthropoda > Insecta > Blattodea > Blaberidae > Diploptera > Diploptera punctata. Next base: position 13,478 of record JASPKZ010002228.1, on the reverse strand, counting down.
CATTTGGAATTTATCTCTAGAAACTAAAATTTAAAGTTAGAAATTTTCACTCCTTACCTCATATTTGTTGATTTCTTGTAGACTAGTTTTGATATGTTAGTCTTTGAGGAATCTACAAAATCGTGAAAACTTCTAAATCCGTATATTAATTAAAATAAATTTTATAGTGTCACTTCCTTTAGATGTTAAAAACTATAATTTAATTTAATTTTTTCTAGGGTGAAGTAATTTCAAGCCAAACAGCGACGAAGGAAATGTTGCTAATCAAACAACCAATAGGAGTTGCAGGATTAATCACACCTGTAAGTCCATCACTGATGAAAAATATATGTTCATGTGCATGTGTGTTCTCATGTGTGCATGTGTGGGTGCGTGTGTGCACACGTGTGACAGGTAGATCAAATCTGAAGATATAAATACATAAATGTGATCATCTAACTAACTCTGACTTACGGAAAACTGTAGTTTCAATACCACATTCACCAAGGCCCTCAACTGTTGCCTATTCTCAGCTAACTGAATCTAATTCATGTCTTCAATATTTAGTTATCTATAATCCATCCAAATACTATCCTCCCACTTAAACATTGGTCTTCCTTCTGATGTTTTCTGCAAGGGTATCATAATAAAAAATTTGAAAACATTTCTGCTTTCACCCATTTAAGCCACTGGTAATTGATCTGTCCATCTCAATCTTCAAGACTTGAAAACACTGACAATATTAGAATTATATGAATTCACCATTTTCAGGGAAAGGAGTAAAGTCCTTAATATATTTTAGATATATTATGCATATCTCATCCACCGCTGTGATCTCAGGTAGCATGATGCCTTGTCACGCAGCGGGCCCAGGTTTGATTCGTGGTCGGGACAGTTTTTCTGGGTGAGGTTTTTATTGGGGTTTTTCCTCACCTGTAAGACAAATGTCAGGAAAACTTTAAGGCCCAAATGGTTCCCGAAATCATCATCATCATCACCATTATCATTCTATCATCATCCTCACCGGTGTGGAAAGCACAGGAAGCTACCACACCTACGATTCCCTAGCAAAGCTGCAAAGCATAGCATGAAAATGCTATGATTACAGTGAAAGACCTGCCCTTGGGCAGAATTACTATGGATTGATGCATATATCTACAAAATTTTTAAATTACTTATTTCAGCTAATTTTTTGTTGAATTAAAGGTATTCTTATTCCATAGGATAGAGTACAACATACCAATTTATTTTTTATCTTCTCACATTCTCTTCTCAATTTTGGCTGAACTTTCTCCTTCAGCTTCCAAAAATGGATTTTGAGATTTTTAAAATTTTAAATAAATTTCTTTCCACCTCACCTCATATCCTGTCTTCTAGTTAGACCGGTTTCATAACCTTAGTGGTTAATCTTCAGTAGTTACACTACTGATGTTTCTGTCATCCAGGGCACTGCTTCTTACTCTATCTGTTGGTGGACTGATGAATCTCCCAATCAAATTAACTTCCCTGGAATTTCATTATTCATTAATTTTCTTTCCAGTTTTTGAATGTGGATTTCTTTCCCAAAACAGTGAGCTCCTTACGTTTTTGTATTTGTTTTAATGACTAGCCTTTCTTCCAATTTGAGAAAAGTGTTTGGGGGAAAAAAATTCACATAAAAAAACTAAGGAAGAAATATTAATGAATTGTAAAATTCCCAGGGAAGTTGATTCGATTGTGTGGGTCATCAGTTCATCAGAAGGAGTAAGAAGCAGTGCTCCTGGACGACAGAACATTGGTTGTGTAACTACTGAAGATGTAACCACTAAGGTCATGAAATTGGTCTAATATACCTCTTATTGATTTTCCTCTGATGGCTCAATGGATTCAAGATATTTAAATTTATTTACTTCTTGAATTTCTTTTTGTCCAACCTTTAACTTTTCATTTACTTTCAGTTTTTATGTTAAATATTCAGTTTTCTTAAAAGAAAAGGCATTTTACATATTTAACAAATAAATTGTAATTACTATTTTGTTTGCAGTGGAACTTTCCAATTGCCATGATAACAAGAAAGGCAGGCGCTGCTATAGCAGCCGGTGTACATGTGTTGTGAAACCAGCGGAAGACACACCTCTTACTGCCTTGGCAATTGCAAAGCTTGCAGAAGAAGCAGGACTGCCCAAAAGGAGTGTTTAATGTGATAACCAGTGATCGAGGACATGCTGCCGAAGTAGGAAACTGCTGTGTGAGAGCCCTCTTGTGGCTGGTATTTCATTTACAGGTTTGTAAGCTGGAGCACCATTAAACTTTTTTACTGGATATTTCAGATAAAATTAATTGACATTTGAAGTTGTGCAAGAATTTTTAATTTCTAAAACAACATAATACACATATGTAATCAAGTTTTTGTGAGAATGGGAACATCTTACATCAAATTAATGTTGTGGTTCTGTTTGAACATATTTTGTTATAATCCTCTATATCATCATCAGCTTGCCCAGACTGTTGGACAAGCTAATGATGATATAGAGGATTATATCAAAACATGTTTAAACAGATCCGTCTGGCTTTTTCCTTTTATCAGCTTGAAAGCAATTGAATGTCCCACCACTAGTTGCTAGCAAGGGGAATCATTAATAAAGTTTAAAACCTTCATTAGTGCAAAATCAACTCGTACTCGTCTTTATCAAATAATGGCTCGACCAGTCCTATGTTATGGGAGTGAAGCGTGGACTATAAGGACAAGAGATGAAAGCAGTCTAACAGCTTGTGAGATGAAATTTATGCGCCGAACAGCTGGCTACACCCAAATGGGATTGAAAGAAAAATGTAGAAATCCTTCAGAACTTAATGTGTCACCAATACTGGACTACATCTCCAGATATCAGCTAAACTGGAAGGAACATGTCTCAAGAATGGCTAGATCCAGGATCCCCAAGGCAATAATGAACTACTGTCCAAATGGGAAACGGTCACTTGGTCGACCTATGAAAAGATGGCATGAAAACCGCTTTCTCAGGTCGTAACAGTTCTTCTAGGACTAATACCTGGCAGGATGATGATGATGTTTAAACAGAACACAACATTAATTTGAGGTAAAATGTTTCCCATTCTCACAAAAACTTGATAAAAGATCCTCAAAATGTTACTTCTTAAAATAAACCATTAGACACATATGTTTATGTTTAAACAAGATATCAAGAGATAGAACTGTAAATATACACTTCGTGATAAATTTTTTAAGTTGAATGTGTTTTGGAGACTTATTCCCATTCTCACATAAGATTCTACTTGTTTCTTTGTTGTTTGTTTTTGCTATCTGATGCCTTTGTACCTTACTTCTACACACAATAGGTGCGATATATAACATTCACACTTGCCCTCCTTCGTGTTCTGGTTGTATATAGTCACCATGCTTGCCTCTGGTTCCAAATTTCGTGTGTGTTGAAGGATTTTTTTTTTATTTTTTTTTTAATTATCCTTATGAGTCTTAGCTTCAGGCAATAGATTTTTAAAGCTTAAAAATCCTGAGTATGGGGTTCCTTAAGGGTAAAAGAACCTCAATTGAAAATAGAAGCTTTTGACAAGGTAACTGTCAACCATTGCATCCTGAAACCTACCTTGAAATTTCTTCCAGAGAAACATTGTGATGTTACTAAGACCGTGCGCAAAAAAAAAAGGGTTCTGCCATTTTTAAACTGCAATGCACTATACTCCAATGCCAAATCTTTGATTTTGAAATATAAGTAAGTAACATAACTCGATGTTTTTATTATTAATTTCATACATAATATTCTGTCCAAAAGGCAGGTCCTTCACTGCAATCATAACCATTTCATGCTATGCTTGCAGCTTTACTAGAGAATTGTAGGTGTGGTAGCTTCCCATTGCTTTCCACACTGGTGAAGGATGATGATGATGAGATGATAGCCATATGATTTCGGGGACCGTTTGGATCCTTAAAGTTTTCCTGACATTTGTCTTTACAGGTGAGGAAAAACCCCGATAAAAACCTCACCCAGAAAAACTGCCCCGACTGGGGAACGAACCCGGGCCCGCTGCATGACAAGGCAGCATGCTACCTCGAGATCACAGCGGTGGACTAACCCTTCTTCTCCAAGAAAAAAAAACTGTAACATCATCATCTTCTTCTTCTCATTAATATGTCCCTATTCCTTTCCCATATTGTGAGAAGGATTTGTTACTGAGATTGATCATATATTAACTTATGATTAAATTAAAATGTTTCAATACCTCTCCTCATATCCAGTCTCCTAAGTAGATCGCGATTTCAAAGCCTTCGCAGCTTCATCCTCAGTACTATCTTGCCAACTTATGTTTATGTTGATCAGAAGAACTACTTCCTCCCTCTGTTGGTGGACCAATAAACCTCCAGATCCAACCAGAATCCGCAGAAATTTCAATGTTCATAAGTTTTTTCTTTCTTGTTTTTTTTAATGTGATTTTTTTCCCAAACCGTGAGTTCTTTTAGTTTTTTGGATTCTGATTGGATCCGGAGGTTTATCGGTCCACCAACAGAGGGAAGAAGTAGTAGTTCTTCTGATTGACATAACATCAGTCGACAAGAAAATACTGAAGATGAAGCCTGCAAATGCTTTGAAACCGCAATCTACTTAGAAGATTGGATATGAGGAGAGGTATGAAACATTTTAGCTCAAATGGTAGAGCACTTGGACTAGAAAACCAAGGGTCTCGGGTTCAAGTCCCGGTCTGAGCGTATAATTTTTCTCTTTAAATATGAAGTAACATAACTATTTAATTGATAGATTGGATAACCCTCACTACCTGATCTGCACCGCATTCTGCCTCACTCCACTGTGCTCTTATGCATGCAAGGAGTCCCATCTGCTCTGTACAATCTGTTACCATTGCTAGTTTCTGGCTTTGATTTCTGAGCCTTTCAGATAAAAAGGCAGATATTTTTTGGTACATAACAATGCTTCTCTGGGTAAATTTCAAGGTAGTTTTTAGCATACAATTGTTGACAGTTCCCTTATGAACTAAATTTGAATTACATTGCTAATGACCATAGCTTGTTAAAGAGAATCATTAAATAATATAATAAGTTAATATTTTGAACTTTTTAGGAATAAATCACTATGAGGTTTAATTGATGATTAAATTAAAATGTTTCGTACCTCTCCTCATATCCAATCTTCTAAGTAGATTGCGGTTTCAAAGCATTGGCAGCTTCATCTTCAGTACTTTCTTGTTGACTGATGTTATGTCAATCAGAAGAAACTACTACTTCTTCCCTCTGTTGGTGGACCGATAAACCTCCGGATCCAATCAGAATCCAAAAAACTAAAAGAAAACAGAAAAACTAAAAGAACTCACGGTTTGGGAAAAAAGTCACATTAAAAAAAACAAGAAAGAAAAAACTTATGAACATTGAAATTTCTGCGGATTCTGGTTGGATCTGGAGGTTTATTGGTCCACCAACAGAGGGAGGAAGTAGTTCTTCTGATCAACATAACATAAGTTGGCAAGATAGTACTGAGGACGAAGCTGCGAAGGCTTTGAAATCGCGATCTACTTAGGAGACTGGATATGAGGAGAGGTATGAAACATTTTAATTTAATCATAAGTTAATATATGATCAATCTCAGTAACAAATCCTTCTCACAATATGGGAAAAGAATAGGGACATATTAATGAGAAGAAGAAGATTGATGATGTTACAGTTTTTTTTTCTTGGAGAGAAGGGTTAGTCCACCGCTGTGATCTCGAGGTAGCATGCTGCCTTGTCATGCAGCAGGCCCGGGTTCGTTCCCCGGTCGGGGCAGTTTTTCTGGGTGAGGTTTTTATCGGGGTTTTTTCTCACCTGTAAGACAAGTGTCAGGAAAACTTTAAGGACCAAACGGTCCCCGAAATCATATGGCTATCATCATCATCATCATCATCCTTCACCAGTGTGGAAAGCAATGGGAAGCTACCACACCTACAATTCTCTAGTATAGCTGCAAGCATAGCAGGAAAATGGTATGATTGCAGTGAAGGACCTGCCTTTGGGCAGAATTATTATGGATGGATGGATGGATGGAGAAGGGTTATGATGGTAAAGTTTGCCTATTCACCACTGGAAGGATAGTATGTAGAGGACATCAGACAGTCAATACCAAAGTTGGTATCTAGTTGAGAGATGGGAATAGCAGTGGTCTTCGAAACATATCCAAGTGAGAAAATTTAATATGAAATGAAGTGTATATTTCTGGTTTAATCTCCGTTAATATTACCTCATAGTGTCACTTCCATTTTCATTTAGTTACCAAGAGATGACTCCATCCATCCATAGTAATTCTGCCCGAAGGCAGGTCCTTCACTGCAATCATACCATTTTCATGCTATGCTTGCAGCTTTACTAGGGAATTGTAGGTGTGGTAGCTTCCCGTTGCTTTCCACACCGGTGAAGGATGATGATGATGGCCATATGATTTCGGGGACCGTTTGGGCCTTAAAGTTTTCCTGACATTTGTCTTACAGGTGAGGAAAAACCCCAATAAAAACCTCACCCAGAAAAACTGCCCCGACTGGGGATCGAACCCGGGCCCGCTGTGTGACAAGGCAGCACGCTACCTCGAGACCACAACGGTGGACAAGAGATGACTATCCTGTGAAATATTGCAATGTTGGCAACATGTCCATTAAATCCAATTTTCAAATTATGTAATGTCAACCATAATCTTCAGATGATTCCACTTATTTATGAATTGTCTTAGAACATGTAACCTCTTCCATAAAATTTAATCTTGCCTCCTTTTTGGATTCTTCTCAATTATAATTCTTCTCTTTTAGGTACAGTTTTACTTGGTCAAACCTTATAGTTTAACGTCTTCCAAAATTTATTTTGCCTTTATTTTATTTCCACAAATTTTCATGGTTTTCTTCCTTCATCAAATTTTGTTAAGTGTCCAAATTGTTTTAAGTAAATTGTCTTTGTTACTTCTGTCAATTTTTATGCTACTTCTGAATCCTAATAATTTCATTTATAATTTTTGTCTTAATAATTGAGCAGCTGTGTGTAAAACTGGAGATTTTGGGTTCAAATCCCAAGTCAGGTACAAGATTTTTCACTCTAGTTACATTGCAGGCCAAAACGTTTTTGACAATCTGGTAAACATGAGTAGTTACAATTAATGTAAATAATAAAAAAGTTATAAAACCCAAAAATGTATGGTTTCCCAAAAATTCACAAATAAGGCAAGAAGATTAGACCTATGTATATTTTAATTTATTTTCAGTCTATATTTTATGGCAATGAAATTTACATTGAATACGATAATTAATAAAATATTGTTTTGATGATCTACGTGAATACAAAATATTGTTTATTTATTTACTTAAATAAATAATACCTCATAGTGCTAATTCCTAGAAAAGTAAAATGTCATTTGTTTATAAATTCAGAAAGTATTTAATTTTCTCAGCTAAGAAACCCTCTCTAGCTTTCTGTGCTTGAAATGTTCATTTTGACATTTTTAATGATTGCTGATTCCAGGATTTTCTTCTCCACTTTGTTTCTTTGCCATAGCGTAGTGGTTAAGGCACTGCGTTACAAGCAGGAAGGTCGAGGGTTCAAGTCCCGATGGGGTCAACATTTTTAAACTGACCCATACCTTCTGGTGGCACTATGGCCCTGGGGTAGACTCAGCCTCTAACGAAAATGAGTACCAGATGTTTGTTCTGGGGGTAATTGCGGCCGTCATGCAGGGCTGACAACCCGGCTGACATCAAGTGCCGATTGTCCAGAAAAGTAGGAGCCTTAACCTCCTACTACCCCAAGGGCCTGTAGAGGGATCACTTTACTTTACTTTTACTTTGTTCCTTAGGATTTGCTGAGATATTTCTTCTGCATGCTCCATCTTGTTCAAGTAATCCATACATTTGTGGAGAGTGAATAAAAAAATTATTCAAAGTTAAAATTGGGAACATTATGAGGTTCTTAATTAATAAATTAATGAGTTACCGTGTTTGATATAACATGAAATATGAGGTAAGATGTTAAAATGACTCATTAATTTATTAAAAAAATTATTATTTTTTCACTAATTTAAAGAATTTTAAATTGAAATGGGTATTGTCTGGAAACATTTTTTCTATAATTAATATTAATTATTAAATAAACCTCTTAATGTTACTTCCTATAGTATTTTTACATTTTTTCTTCGTTCAAACTTAACTTGACAAGATGTATGTTGTTAAAGCTTAAAAATCTTCAACAAATTCAACATTAAATTAGCACCGAAAAATGATTACAGCTTAGGTAATTTAATAAAAACCAACAAAAATGAAAAGATTGAAGACTGCAAAAAATCGGGAATTTATCAAATTAATTGTAAAGATTGTGAAAAGATATACATAGGAAAAACAAAAAGGAATCTAAATACAAGATTAAAGGAACACCTCAGAAATATTAAAAATGGAGAAACCGAAAAATCTGCAATAGCTGCACATGCCTGGTCAGAAAAATATAGAATAGAAACCAAAACAAAATTACTTAAACAATTGGAAAAACCGAAGGAACTCACAATTTGGGAAAAAATTTACATATGCAAGAATGAAAATACAACTATGAATTTTGAAATACCCGGTTATAAGGAGAGAGGACTGATTTGGAAGTTTGTCGGTCAGCCATCAGATGGCGCGGAGGTCAGTTGGCAGGATAGAAGGCCGTTGGACATCAGTTGTGAACGTGACACAGCATTGAGAATGTCACAAATGATGTGATGAAACCCTGGGTTTGCGAGGAGTTATGAAGTATGAGGTGAGTGAAATAAAAAATAAACAAAGCTTAAAAACTCTGAACATGACATCATGTGAGTTTTGTGGTGAGGACATTTGGAATGACTTATATTAAAGAATGACTAATTTAATAAATTAATGAGTCATTTTAACATCTTACCTCATATTTCATGTTTTATCAAACACGGTAACTATAAATCATATTTAAGATGTATGAAATTAATAATAAAAACAACGGTAACTATAGTTTGATAAAACATGAAATATGAGGTAAGATGTTAAAATGACTCATTAATTTATTAATTAAGAACCTCATAATGTGTTTTCCAATTTTAACTTTGAATGACTAATTTATCTGCTGTATATGGTAAAGAATTTCTGTAATTTAAAGGAAATTTTTGAAAATTTCAGGTTCCACAGTTGTTGGAAAATTACTATATAAACAATGCTCTGAAGGTGTCAAAAGACTAGCTCTTGAACTTGGTGGCAATGCTCCATTTATTGTCTTTGATGGTGCTGATATCGATAAAGCAGTTATGGGTGCAATAGCTTCTAAATTTAGGAACTGTGGTCAGGTATGTTTTGTTTCTTAAAATGCATAATAATAGAAATTACTGAATGGTTATAATTTTGTCTATAGGTTATAGCATCATTAAAGATTGCCTCATGTGCTTCTTGAAGAACTCCTACTAGAGTAAATCTTACTTCTTAACTTTGTGAGATTTTCTTCTATAGGTTCTACAATGTTTTTTGTATTTGTAGTATATTTAACAACATTACTTATGATAAATTAAGCACCATTAGAAGTTTATCAAGATTTCATTGGAAGCAACACAAATCAAACTAACTCAATGGTTCTGTCATACCTGGAGGTTCATGGCTGTATAGGTATGAGTTCTCCATACATTCCTGTATTGAACTAATAACTCCACAGGACAATAGGCCTAGAAGGTCCTTTGTCTACCAGCTGGCTGCTGGCCTCACATCCACATGTATTAATCACAGAGGTAGACAATCATCCAGCCTGTTGTTTTAGAGTTGTTTTAGAGCTGCACAATTATATCCAGTCTCTAATGAGTCAATTTGCCACAGTTCCTTTAGATTACAGTTCACTGTATTGCTGTCAGAACACAACTGACTGACTCCTGACCCTGGCAACAGTTTATATAAGCCAGGGAAAGAATTTCTCAGCTTCCAATGAAAACTTTTCTAGTATGGAATCTTTGGGAGTCAAAGCCTCTGGACAGGAGGGGTAGATGCATACAGAACCTTCTGGAATGGAAGGGTAGATGCATATCAAAATTTCTGTGTTGATCTGTCAACTCATGATTTTTCCATTAAATAAATAATGCAAAATCCCTACTCCCATGCAATTGAAACACTACTGTACAATAACAGTCACAATATAAACTTACTTATTCTGAAATGAAAGTATATTTTATAGCAAATTGTTATATTAGCTTCTTCATCTAGTCCTTCTCTTCCTGTACAATATAAAAAACACCTTTTCCAAAAGCACTTTTTGTAATATTAAAAAAATATTTTAAAAATCTCAGGAACTATAACCTCTAAAAAACAATTGACTACACATTTATGAAGGTAAACAGAGCTGTTTGCCTAGAATATATCCCTGACAATCAAATTACATAGCATTTCCTACTGCAAGGAAATAAATGTACATTTGTCTTAATTACATAACACCTTGGAGCTTTTGGTAAATGCTTCAACAGTCCCGCTTTATCTGCCATGAAATAATCCATTCACCTCAGTTTTCAAAACAAACACAGTAGTCAAGTTTTGTTGGCCTTGCAGCTTTGAAGCAGAAATAGACACTATTGAACAGACACTATGTCTAAATGAATCACATTATTAAAATTCATCGGAGAACATTTTGTTTAAACAACTCACCTCATAGGATTCATGCTTCCATGATACCGCGGTTTCAAACACAGTCGTGTTTATCCTCAGCCATAACTCCGACTGACGAAATTCTTCGGCTGTCAACTATTCTATTGTCACCATCATCAGTACTGCCATCCATGGTTGAATTTATTCAATATATTTATTTTATATAAATTCAACCATGAATGGCAGCACTGAAGATGGTGACAATAGAATAGTTGACGGCCGAAGAATTTCATCAGTTGGAGTTATGGCTGAGGATGAACACGACTGTGTTTGAAACCATGGTATCATGGAAGCATGAATCCTATGAGGTGAGTTGTTTAAACAAAATATTTTCAGATGAATTTTAATGATTATACTCATAATGTTTACTTCCCAACATTAATTTAATAGAATCACGTTGTGTTACCACAAGCAGAATAGGTAGGGAGCTATTTAACAACTCAAGTTATTAGCATTGCAATTAATATCTAGGCATGATAGGGTGACAAATTTTGGTCAGAGAGCTCTTATTTCAGCCTTGAGGTTCTTTACATGCTATAAATCTACCCACCTCCTGGAGGAAGCTATACCCAAATTTTTACACCCATAAAATTTCATTGGTCCACTACTGTAGTCTGGGAGTAACATAGTTACCTCAGATGCAGTGGGCCTGGATTCAATCCCCAGTCAGGGCAAGTTTTCTGAGTGAGATTTTCCTCACTGTAAGATAAATAAACTCTAAGCACAAATAGTCACTGAACACCATTTGGCTATCATAGTCACTCATATCATATTTTCTTTGTTTAGTATGAATAAATGTTGTGTCTTGTATTAAATGTTCATGTGGCCCTATTATTGAGCTGATTACTCATCCAAGGAGGTCAAAAAAGTATGTGTGTGGTACGGTATTTGAAATCTTCTTCCAACAGCTTATATTACTGTAAGACCAGGGTGGTGTGGGCATTTAAAATACCTACATAGGGAGAGTCTAACTAAGGGAAAGCAAGAAAAATTGACACCAGCCAGATTTGAACTTTTGTACCTCAGAACATTCCTGCACAGTAGCCGAGTGGTTAAGGCAAGAAGCCTTGGTGCAGAGCAATGGGACTTGGGTTGGTTCGAGTCTTCATGGAGGAAGAAATTTTCTCACGGAATTTCAGCCAGTGTGGGACCTGTACCCACCCAGCATCGTGAGGTATTTGGGTAGCTACAATACATAGTGGCTCTAGGTTGAGAAAACCAGCTATAATGGCTGGGGGACCCAATATGCTGACCACATGTGATCCCTACACTGGCTGGATGTTCGTGTACCTCTGTGATTAACACATGTGGATGTCAGGCAAGCAGCTGGTTGGTAGGTCAAGGGCCTTCTAGGCCTATTGTGCCATGGAGTACCTCAGAACAGAGAAACTTCGAATAGAGGGAAAACTGAGTACAGTGACATCTAAAAAATTTCGGTCATTTTCGATGAACTACAATCAGCAAACTACAATGTAGCGCTGTTTTGTAGTAACAGAATATGTAACTAAATAAAACAAATGCAAGGCACACGGCGTGTTCACTCGGGATTATGGGAAATTAGCCATTTTGTAAATTTTTAACTGCTATCCTTTCGTTCTATGTAGACAGTACTGTAAAAATTATATATTATCGAAAGTTAAAATCATTACTTAGATTTTATTTTGCTCTAATTTGTAAGTAAATTCAAGCTTGTTTACGTTTTTAATATGAATCTATTTTCAAATATATACCTACTAGAATTGATAAAATTATAAGATTTGTTAGGTTAGGAAGAGTGATGTTAGTGTACAGCCATTTCTAATTAACATTTTAAAAATGTGACTTAATAATGGATTTTAGATGTAATGACATGGCTAAGGTTCTTTAATAAATATTGTATAAAATATGTACGTTAGAATAAGGGGGTAGGTCAATTGTACATATTTATTAAAAGAGCTCATAATGCACGTTTTTAAATTTTAATAAACGAAAATAAATTAATATGTTATATTTATTTCCATTCTTCCCTTCTGTTAAAATTAAAGAAAATCTTTAGGTCTGAGAGGCTAGGTACAAATAATTCCATAATTTAAGATTAATTAATATGTTATTTATTCCTATAAAAGTTCAATTCCATGATTATTCACCAAGTGGTGTTATATAATTATAATTCATAATTTTACCAATAGACGGTGATGAATTTCATATTAGTACCAGAAAAAATCTAAAAAAATTAGATGTCGTTAGTTGTTCTACACTAGCGCTGCTTGTGGCATGTATGCAAAACTTGTCCACTTTCTTCTCTGGTACTCTGTGCCTCAGAACAGATGTGAGAATGATAACCATGTATCCACAGGGATCAATTAAAAATACACTTTGCTGTCAAATGTGTGTGTGATAAAGTTTTGATTGTTTTTCAGACTTGTGTGAGCGCTAACCGATTTTTAGTGCAAGATGGCATATTTGATTGTTTTGTTGAGAAATTAAGTGATAAAATGAAATCACTTAAAATGGAAATGGACTGGATGATTCTGTTACTTTGGGACCATTAATTAACAAACCTCAAACTCAGAAGGTAAATATTTATGTTAGTGTTTTTTATAAAATGGATTGTGGCCACTCTATCTACCTTGTTAGAGCATCCAGCTACTTTTTCAACCATGAATTTCTACTTGTGATATGAAATGGATATAATGCATGGTGTTTTTAGTATACAGTGTGAAAGTAGTAAAAGTGTGCAGGTTTTAAGTAAGAATTCTTTGTGACTATTTAACTCATGTCGCAAATGGTAGTCAATGGCCAATCGCGTTTCAATGAATTCTGTTTTACACCAATGACAGTCGTGTTTTCACCTCGCTCTTTATCAG
>JASPKZ010002227.1:0-79041 GCA_030220185.1 Diploptera punctata | reverse complement strand
ACACACTACTAGATCACAAAAAAAAAATTAACACATCTTAGAAGAATTACACATGGAACCTTTAGAAAACAAAATTACTGATTATAAGTCAAGATGGATGCAACATGTTCATCGAATGGAAGATCACAGGATTCCCAAACAAATGTTAAGATATCAGTCTGCAGGAAGAAGACCAGGACGTCCACTCAAAAGACTTTTGGGAAAAACTGCACTTAAACTAGCGTGAAATATTTTCAAAGTCCTATAGAACAACAGTGCGCATGCGCCAGAGTTTATAGAGCCAGCGATAACCCACAATCGAACCACATATCGATTATCATCCTCGATTACTATCTGTCGCTTTGAAATTTAAATAACCAATATTTACAATAAATCCCCAAATCTATGTTAAAAAAAATATTAATAATATTAAAATTACCGAACGTTTATTAAAAATGGGTCTACACTTACTTATCACTCCCTAATACTGATCCAACTAGCGATAGAAAAATTATAGACTAAGTAATATACTCTGTGGAGAAAATAGCAGTTAGCATCACAATATTGTCTAACAGTGTCATAATATTGTGATTTGCATATTTAAATAAATACTTCAAAATTGTCTAATAATGTTATAACAATTGTTTGAAAAAGTTTAAAATATTAAATAATGTTAGTAAATACAAAAGAAGAGCTATAGTTTACAATAATATAACTGAAAAATCAAGCGCTAGTAGAAGTGCAGTTGAGCCGACTTCTGGATGGTATTTCTCTTGAGGCCGAAGCAGGTCAACAAATGGCCTAAATTCGTGAATGTACTATAATGATGATGAAGAAAAATTGTAAATAAAATCCAATACATGTATTGATAAAACTTGTATCTGAGATGTCAGTGGTCCTCAATTAGATACAAGTTTTGACATAAAAATCTCATTGATGGTTCATAATGAATTTTAAAAATACTAATGCAATGATATTAAAATAAATAATCCCTTTTTTTTAACACTATGAGATAAATGGAAAATAAAAGAAGATGTGTAAGAAAACCAGAAGGGGAAAGTAATGAATGGAGCAGGAGAATAACTATGTACGGTTTAAATTATTTTCAGTCTGATCATCTTACCTCAATATTAATGTTGATTTGTTCTTGGACATGTTTCGAAACAATTCTGTTTTATTGTCAGCTTTTCCAGACTGGTTAGATTTATGTTGCACACCCTGGATGTCGATGTCAGCTCCATCCTGGATGGAAACACAGGATGGAACTGATATCGACATCCAAGTTGTGCAACATAAATCTAACCAGTCTGGAAAAGCTGACAATAAAACAGAATTGTTTTGAAACATGTCCAAGAACTAATCAACATTAATATTGAGGTAAGATGATCAGACTGAAAATAATTTTATTAAAATAACCACAAAATATCACTTCCTAAAATTAAATATCACGTACGGTTTGTTCTCTTAACCTGTATAAGATTGCTCCCTTGGTTATTTAACCAAGGTAAATTTAGTTACACTTGTTTCCCAACAGATCGCAGTGAGTGACAAGTGGTTACCTCATCGCCTCTAAAAAGAGACATGTGGTAGGTTAATAAGCATTATAAGAAAAGCCCATCAGGAGTCATGGGATAAATTTATAAGCTCAGTAGAACATGATATGTATGGAAGACAAGAAATAGGTTATAAATTAGTGAAACATCTAAATCAGACTGAGAAAGATTCTGCCAGATTGAATATAATCCCAGAACAAGAATGGATCCAACATTATGAAAAACTTTGGAAAAAGGAGGAAATTGAAGGAAAAGAGAACAATGAGGAAAAAATAAAAGTGGAAAATATTGATGTAATAGACATAAATGAATTAGAAATGGCTTTGAAAACCACTAAGAATAGGAAAGCAACAGGATTAGATAATATAAATATGGAGTTAGTCAAATATAGTGGAATATTGTGTAAACTACGAATACTTCATTTAATTAATATATGTTGGCAGACCTATGGGATTCCAACCACTTGGAAAACAGCAATTGTGAAGAATATATTCAAAAGAGGAGACCGGAGAAATTGCGAGAATTACAGAGGGATTAGCTTAATGAATACTGGCTACAAGATATATATGAAAATAATAAATAATAGATTGAGAAACATAACAGAAGTAATAATAAGTGAAAATCAAAGTGGATTCAGAAAGGGAAGGTCATAGACAATGTCTTTACACTGAAACAACTCATAGAAAAGAGAAGAGAACATAATTTAGAAACTCACATAGGATTTATAGATTTGGATAAGGCCTTCGATCGAGTAAACAGACAAAAATTATGGGAAATATTACGAATGAAAGGATACCCGCTGTGCCTTGTGGAAACAATAAAGAAATTATATGAAGACACAAATATAATTATAGATACCGGATTCAAAAGAACAGATGCAATCAAAACAAATACTGGATTACGACAAGGATGTAGTTTATCACCCACTTTGTTTAATATATATATAGACGATATTTTAAATAAATGGAAAGTTTTAGTAAATCCAGGAATAAGAATGGATAATAAAGTGTGCATAAATAATCTTCTATTTGCTGACGATGTAATCATAATACAGAAAAATGAAGACGACTTACAGAAATCAATGCATTCATTAAATGAAATATGTAAATTATACGATCTAAAGATTTCTGTAAGGAAAACGAAGACCATGGCTTTTAGAGGAAGAGATCCAGTGAGATCCAAAATTATTTTAGAAAATCAAAGTGTAGAACAGGTGTCTAGTTTCAAATATTTGGGCTGTGATGTTGGCTACAATGTGGAAAGAGATATTGACTCCAAAATAAATAAATTTCAGACGGTGTGTGGAACAATACAGAGAACATTCAAAAATAAAATTAGAAAAGAAATCAAGATGAAAATGTATAATGTTATGGCGGTTCCCACAATATTGTATGGATGTGAAACTTGGGCTCCAGTGAAAAAACAGAAGGATAGAATACAGACAGCAGAGATGCGGTTCCTAAGACAAGTAAAAGGATGTACAAGACTTGATAGAATAAGAAATGAGGATATAAGAGAAGAATTGAAAGTACAGCCTTTATTGGATAAAGTCACGAATTACAGACAGAAATGGATTGATCACATGGATGGAATGAGTAAGGAGAGATATCCGTTGTTAGCAAGAAATTATCAAGCAAGAGGAAGGCGTGATGTTGGAAGACCTAGAAGACGTTGGGCTGATGCATTATGAAGTCGGAACAGGCAATTGCCTAATCCCTGGAGTGATGATGATGATGATGAGACAGGTCAAATAAATTTTGCTTACAGGCTCCACTTTAGACTTGAAGTTCTTTTACGAGCCTGAAAATTTTCAGATTTGGGACTCACAGTTTAAAGTTCTCCTAGAGGACATGTCCCTTGGATTTTTTCCAACCTAAAAAAAAAATCCATCAATCTCAGCTGGATTTAAATCCATGACCAGAGGGAAGGAAGATAATTCCTTTACCACTGAAGCCAATAACCATAGTTTGAGGAAGATGAATTTTATAGGGAAAATATTAGCTCAGAGCAGACCTTTCGTCTATGCTGCCATGAACCTCCAGGTTTGAGAGTGAGTTAAGAGTTAAAATGTTAATAGAACTAATATTTACTTTCAGTTAAGAAAACTCTCATCTTGTTCATGAACAAGAATTCTATAATTATGTTTCTAAATCCATAAAAAAGTGATCCCACAACAGGCCCGGAGGCCCTTGGGGTAATAGGAGGTTAAGGCTCCCACTTTTTCTAGACAATCGGCACTTTATGTCAGCCGGGTTGTCAGCCCTGCGTGACGGCCGCCTTTACCCCCAGAACAAAGTATGGTACTCATTTCCGTTAGAGGCTGAGTCGACCCCAGGGCCATAGTGCCGCTGGAGGGTTTGGGTCAGTTTAAAATTCCTGATCCTAGCGGGACTTGAACCCTCGACCCTCCGGCTTGTAGCTCAGTGCCTTAACCACTACGCTACGGCGTGCCCCCTCTAAATCCATAAGCCTTTTAAAATATTTTTTTCCATTGATTATTGAGTAACTTATGAGGGTTACAAGAATGTTATACATTATTGAATGGGTTGAAGCTCTACACAAGTTCATATAAGTTGGTTGCACTGTTCACTAATACTAAGTAATTTTGATCATTTTAAATCATAATTTTCCAAGGAATAGGTATCTATCACTACTCTGTATGTATCCATTTCAAGAGAGCATTTATTTATTTGAAAAATAACATACCAGTACTTTGTAAAACAATATATTTATGATAAACAGATAAATTTATGTCTTGTGTTTTATTGATTTCAGGTTTATCAGTGATGGCTGTGACAAACACGGGCAGAGTTGTTGGAGTATCGCTGAATGGACAACATGAGCCAGGACATGTGGATGAGATGCAAAGCAGTGCCGATAATTGTCCAAATTTAAGATTCCGGAAAATACTGCAGCTACTGGTAGAAGTGGAAAAAAAATCAGACATATTCACAAAATATCCAGATGTAGACAAACAAATTGAAGTGCGCATTTTATCTGTAGATACTGTGATGAGAGGACGAGGTATTGCCAAAGCGCTTCTAGACAAAACTAGGTGAGGATTAGTTTATTATGATACTATGATTTCCCCCCCCCCCAAATTTTTACACTGAAGGTTTTCTATGGGAAAAGAATAAAATGAAGAAAAAACTTGAGGAATATGGTTTGTACCCAGAGTGCTATGGTTAAAGGCATATGAAGGCAGGCTATGTTGAAGCTATTTATTCAGAAAAGGACCAGTTTAATGTATTTTTTTGACCCTTTACATCATCAATTATTGGTAATGTCTGGTATGTAAAGGGGCCAAAAGATCCATCAAAGTGGTACTTCCCTGAAGAAACAACTTCAACATAGCTCATCTTCGTATGCCTTTAACCATAGCACCCACTATAATGGAAGTGGTACTTCCCTGAAGAAACAACTTCAACATAGCTCATCTTCGTATGCCTTTAACCATAGCACCCACTATAATGGAAGTGGTACTTCCCTGAAGAAACAACTTCAACATAGCTCATCTTCGTATGCCTTTAACCATAGCACCCACTATAATGGAAGTGGTACTTCCCTGAAGAAACAACTTCAACATAGCTCATCTTCGTATGCCTTTAACCATAGCACCCACTATAATGGAAGTGGTACTTCCCTGAAGAAACAACTTCAACATAGCTCATCTTCGTATGCCTTTAACCATAGCACCCACTATAATGGAAGTGTACTTCCCTGAAGAAACAACTTCAACATAGCTCATCTTCGTATGCCTTTAACCATAGCACCCACATAATGGAAGTGGTACTTCCCTGAAGAAACAACTTCAACATAGCTCATCTTCGTATGCCTTTAACCATAGCACCCACTATAATGGAAGTGGTACTTCCCTGAAGAAACAACTTCAACATAGCTCATCTTCGTATGCCTTTAACCATAGCACCCACTATAATGGATTTTACATTTTCATTAATATTTAAATGAAGTGGCACTATGAGGTTTATTTTAATCAATAATTGAGTTAGAATTTAACACCTCACCTCATAATTGTGGATTTCTTGAAGACATAATTCAATACTTTTGTATATCATCTTCAACTCCATTTAACTATTCCCTCTGGTAGCTGACTGAAGAATTTCCAAATTAAATTTCAAAATTCATTATTTCTTTTATTTCTCTGGGTGTGAATTTTCTTCCAAACTGTGAGTTCCTTAGACTTATCTGTTTCAATATTTTGGCCTTTGCTTCGATTCTGTGTTTTTTTTATCATGTATGTGCAGTTATTGCTTTCCCCATATAATAAGATTTTTTCTTTCGAGATTGAGAGAACACCGGGACCTATAGCTTTATACAAAAATGCTCTGCCACTGAGCTATCCAAGGCCTAAAATCTAGATGCAAATTTCTCTCTTATACATTTTTATTCCTAAGAGTGCCAATGCTTGAGAAACCATTGCTCGACATGGCAATGGTGGCTTCTTATTTAAGGAGTGACACTATGAGGTTTATTTTAATTGATAAATAACATTAGATTTAACACCTCACCTCACCTCATAATTGAGTGCCTTAGTGCCATAGGTGCCTAACCCACATTAAAAAAAAATGCTTTTCCTTGTAATTGCACTAGAAATAATCATCTCTGTCAGAGCCACACCTGCTTATAACATTGTTGTGTTAATTTTAACTTGTCCATATTGTTACAGGCAGATGAGGCTCTAGTGCAATTACTGGGAAAAGCATAATTTTTTTAATTGTGGGTTAGACACCTACGGCACTGAGGCACTCAATTGTAGATATCTCGAAAACTAGTTTCGATATTTCTTCATAACATTTTCAGCTCTATCTAACTAAATAGAAGTAGTAGAAGATGAAGTACAGAACATCTTCAGCTCTATCAAACTAGATAGAGTTAGATAGAGCTGAAGATGATACGAAGAAGTATTGAAACTAGTCTTCAAGAAATGTAGGTAGATAGTGCTGAATATGATACAAAGAAGTATCAAAACTAGTCTTCAAGAAAACTACAAATATGAGGTGACTGTTTATTAATTAAGGGTAGTATTTGCTTAATATTGTTTATTTTTTTCTTTCACTCACCTCACACTTCATAACTCCTCGCAGACCTAGGTTTCGTCACATCATTTGTGACATTCTCAATACTGTGTCACGTTCACAACTGACGTCCAACAGTCTTCTATCCTGCAGACTGACCTCCACGCCACCTGATGGCTGACCGACGAATTTCCAAATTAATCCCCTCTCCTTATAACCGGGTATTTCAAAATTCATAGTTGTGTTTTCATTCTTGCAAATGTAAATTTTTTCCCAAATTGTGAGTTCCTTCGGTTTTTCCAAATGTTTAAGTAATTTTGTTTTGGTTTCTATTCTATGTTTTTCTGACCAGGCATGTGCAGCTATTGCAGATTTTCCGTTTCTCCATTTTTAACATTTCTGAGGTGTTCCTTTAATCTTGTATTTAGATTCCTTTTTGTTTTTCCTATGTATATCTTTTCACAATCTTTACAATTAATTTGATAAATTCCCGATTTTTTTGCAATCTTGGGAAAAAAATTTACATTTGCAAGAATGAAAACATAACTATGAATTTTGAAATACCCGGTTATAAGGAGAGGGGATTGATTTGGAAGTTCTTCGGTTAGCCATCAGATGGTGCGCAGGTCAGTCTGCAGGATAGAAGACTGTTGGACGTCAGTTGTGAACGTGACACAGCATTGAGAATGTCACAAATGATGTGACAAAACCTAGGTCTGCGAGGAGTTATGAAGTATGAGGTGAGTGAAAGAAAAAAAAAAACAATATTAAAAAAATTATATATTAAATTTGGGAATTTTTAACATTATGAGGTTCAAATTCATAAGAATTAAATTAATCGTGATTATTTCATACCTCATACTTCTATATGTCCACCGCTGTGGTCTCGAGGTAGCGTGCTGCCTTGTCATGCAGTGGGCTCGGGTTCGATCCCCGGTCGGGGCAGTTTTTCTGGGTGAGGTTTTTATCGGGGTTTTTCCTCACCTGTAAGACAAATGTCAGGAAAACTTTAAGGCCCAAACGGTCCCCGAAATCATATGGCCATCATCTTCAATCCTTATCATTATCATCATCATCCTTCACCGGTGTGGAAAGCAACGGGAAGCTACCACACCTACAATTCCCTAGTAAAGCTGCAAGAAATAGCATGAAAATGCTATGATTGCAGTGAAGGACCTGCCTTCGGGCAGAATTTACTATGGATGGATACTTCTATATTTCTTTAAAACAGCTGATGATGGTGATAAGAAATTGCCGATACTGCAGTGCTGTATTTAAAGAAGTATAGAAGTATGAGGTATGAAATAATCACGATTAATTTAATTCTTATAAATATTAAAAAACCTCATAGTGTTATTTCCTATTTACATAACTTAATTTGCTTAATACTTCAAATGAGATTTCTTATTTTTAATTACCATATTATATCTTTTACAGAGAACTGGCTATGCAGAATGGCTTCAGACTGATGCGTGTGGACTGCACCAGTCATTTTTCAGCACGTGCTGTTGCAAGACTAGGTTTTGAATGCATCTTTTCATTGCCATATGAAGAATACTGTCGGGATGGAAAGCAAGTCTTCCATCCTGCTCTGCCACACACACAAGTGGCAACTTATGTGCAAAGACTGAATTAAGAGCAGCTACAACTGCTAAATGTTATTGTCAATTTTAATTCCGATCCCACCTATGGTATTTATAATAAATAGTGAAATTTTACATGTACTATTTTTTTTTGGACCTGTTTCATAAGATACAAATTTCTTAATAACAAAACCTTTTATAAATCATCTTTGTATTTCTATAAATTTAGAACTGAAATCTGTTTAAAACCAGTGATGGATAAGTGTAAACACTACAATTATTCTGATATGAAAATTTTAATGGTAACCAATCCTTTAGAAATAATGTATCTCTGACATATGTTACCTAATTTCATAGGTATTACTGAAATGCAGTAAATTCCTGATTTATAAATGCATTATATGGCTTGAAGATTTTTTCATAGGTAATCATTTTGGATTAAAAATAAAAGAATAATAAAAATAATAAATATCTCGTATAAGACTTGAAAGCATAATAATAGTCCCTTCGATTGGTTGCCGGCCAAAGGAAGGCAAGACCAGTGATGGGGCTCCATCTTATAGCCTCTGGTCAGGCTTTTCTGGAGAAGAAAAGAAAATAAAGGAAAGAAGAAATGGAAGAAAGGAAAGACTCCCTAGCCCTCGGATGCCCTAATAGCGTCGGGGTCGAAAAAAACAAGAGTTAACCAAGAGAGGTTAGATAGTAAAGTTAAAAGAGTGCAAAACACAAGTAAGTGGAAGAAATGTTTTGCTCAGCTTGGGCACCTTGTGGTCGCCATCCACATATCCCCTAGATGAGGACCCCTGAGGGTTTTAAACATAATCATCATTCAGGTTTGTTACATCTGATGCCATTTCCTAATTCATTTTTTTTTTCCATTCTCCACGGTTCTGCCAACCATTAATTTGTACTTTTATCTTTAACTGATCTGGTATTTCTTCCTTTCTTCCACTTACTTATACCAGACTCTTCTAACTTTACTATCTAACCTCTCTTGGTTAACTCTTGTTTTTTTTCGACCTGATGCTATTAGGGCATCCGAGGGCTAGGGAGTCTTTCCTTTCTTCCATTTCTTCTTTCCTTTATTTTCTTTTCTTCTTCAGAAAAGCCTGACCAGAGGCTATAAGATGGCAGCCCCATCACTGGTCCTGCCTTCCTTTGGCCAGCAACCAATCGAAGGGACTATTATTAATGCTTTCAAGTCTTATATGAGAATTTCCCCCTCAGGGGTCCTCATCTAGGGGATATGTGGATGGCGACCACAAGGTGCCCAAGCTGTGCAAAACATTTCTTCCACTTACTTGTGTTTTGCACTCTTTTAACTTTGCTATCTAACTTCTCTTGGTTAACTCTTGTTTTTTCGACGCCGACGCTATTAGGGCATCCGAGGGCTAGGGAGTCTTTCCTTTCTTCCATTTCTTCTTTCCTTTATTTTCTTTTCTTCTCCAGAAAAGCCTGACCAGAGGCTATAAGATGGCAGCCCCATCACGGTCTTGCCTTCCTTTGGCCAGCAACCAATCGAAGGGACTATTATTATGCTTTCAAGTCTTATACAAGAATTTCCCTCAAACGCTGGAGGGAAAATTTTCTATAGGATCGTAACAGGCCTTGGCCTAATACTTGGAAGGAAGAAGAAGAATATGAGAATTTCCTGGAAGGACCAAACTTATATGACGACTAAAGCAAATATCTCTGGGCCATCCTATGAAATGCTGGAGGGAAAATTTTCTATAGGATCATAACAGGCCTTGGCCTAATACTTGGAAGCAAGAAGAAGAAGAAGAAGATTATTAATGAATTGGTTGTTTAGACTTACCTCATATTTCTTGAATTTTATGCAGACCTGGTTTCGTCGCTTTTGTACGACACTGTCGACGCTTCCAACTGAAATATTCTGAACTGAATTCAAGAAATATGAGGTGAGTTCAACTCACTAATAATTAAAAGACACCTCATAGTGTTATTTCCTACAAATCGTTGCTTAAGACACAATACCGCGTAACTAACAAAATAAACATTTTACACGAGAAACAAAAAACTGTTTACTTCTCCCCTTAGTACCTATACATTGAAACCATTGTATCTATAAGTTTAGCAAGGTCATGGTACAAAATTTCATCCCAATCTATGTTAGACTGAGCACACTTCTTCCATGATGCTAACAGTATAAAAATGTCAATTTCACCAAAAGTGTCAGTTACGTGGTATTGTTTCTTAAGCGACGATATATTAAATTAATTTGTAGGTTTCTGTCCTGCATGGCTGAAAAAACATTATCACTCCAATGTTTCTTGTTGAGCCTTCCTTTCTTCCATCTAACTGCTTCTTCTCCAGAAATTCATCTCTAGGGTCTACAGACGGTTTTCATAAATATATTTTATATTTCATTTCCAATTCCATACACCTTTTTTGACCATAATCTTCCTCCATTATGACCATACCATAGAAGCCTTTTTGTCTCAATTGTGCCTATGATGGTTCATTCAATTATCATTGTTTGTCGCATCGCTTGATTAGGTACATGTTGTAGCTTAGATATTCCATACCTTCATCACCAGAAGTCCATCTCTGGGGCCCACAGGTGTTTTCATAAAAATATTTTTTTTTCCACTTCCAATCCCATTCTTCAACTAACTCATTCCTTCCCAGTTCATTTACTCCCAACAGAAAACTTAACTTGTACTGACTCACAGCAATGTGTCAGTTATTGTTAAGGTTCCCATATCTTTACTACATCATTCACTCTTTATTTTAAAACAAGTCAATTTCAGATAACTTTGATGAAGTGTTATCTTTTTTTGTTTTTGTTTAATACAGACAATCTAAGGATTGTATTAAACCAGATAATCAGGAATTTACTGTATATAAACACATGCTTAATAAAGATGCCAAGGAAAACATAAAAAGTACAAAAATAGTAATAAAAATTAGATGTATTAGTAAGTTATGTGATTTTTCTTATATCTGAAATTATCCTTATTCCACTCCTAACCAATAATTTCTGCTACAACTACTACTACTGCTGGTGATAGAGTAAAGAAATAAATCAAACTGATCTGTGCCTGAGCAAGAGCATTTGCTCCTTTAACATTTCACAAAATTATTTATCATCATCATCATCATCGACAATCGGGATTAAGGCCATGTGGCTTGTTCCAGTCTCATAGATTCTCATTTAAAAAGTTGAATCCATCTCTTTTTCAGTCTATCAACATTCCTGTCTCCTTTGGTTTCTAATTAAATATAATTTTTGGTATGCGTTCATCTTCATTCTTCGAACATGTTCTTTCCAGTTTTTTCTAGATTTTTTATTTTATCTAAAAGTTTTAAAATTATTTTTTATCTTCTTCTTATAAGCCTATGTTTTCCTTTAACAGAGATTTAGGCACTCTCCCCCTATAGGGAAGAATTTGAACCATACTAATTTAGTTACACTTGTTTTCTTACAGATGTCATTTGAGTGGTCCGTGGTCAGCATTCCACCGCATACTGACATCTAGAAAACCAAGGTAGTACTAGGACGGGAAAATTTGGTAAATTTTGCTTAGAGGCCTTTTCATTTGGGCTTAAGGATCTTTTACGAGCCTGAAAATCTTCAGACTCAGGACCCACGGCTTAAAGTCCCTCCCGGAAAACTTGCTCCTTGGATTTTTCCATCCTAAAAAAAATCCATCGACCCTGGCCGGGTTTGAACCCACGACTCTCGGGACCAGAGGCAAGGAGCATAACCACTAGTCCACCGTGACCGATTTCTTCTTGATTCATACGTCTATGTTTTTTTAACACAGAACTGCAGTATCAGGAAACATATCATTCCCATCTTCAGTTGTTTTCACAGTCATTATATGTTTCCCAATACTGCAGTTCTGTGTTAAAAAAACATAGATGTATGAGGTAACAAGAATTCACGATTCATTTGATTCTGAATAATACAATGTTCATAGTTTGCCTCATTGTGTTACTTTACATTAGAATTTTTATTAAATTTATTAATTCATCATTAAAAACCTTTTATAATAATTACAAAAAAAATAAACATCTCAGTAAAAAAATTAATTTATTAAGTCTACATTTCAATCTCCTTATGTTAGATCAAAAAAGTATTATACAAACACATTTATATTAGAGATGCAGTTTACTTTTGATATTGATTATGCTATGTCTTTCATGGTGCTGCACATCCTGCCACAGAATATGACAATCTATACGTGCAAAGCTGTGGAAACACCCATGCCTATACCATTTACATGGACAGATCAAGATTTACTGCAGGAGAAGAGGAAGTACAAGTTGGATGTGCTTATGTAGTTTATTGTGAAGACAGTGAAGTTTTCTTCAAACTATTCAAACTCTCCCCGACCTGTTCTGTTTTCCAAGCTGAACTACATGCTATAAAAGAAGCAGTACAGTGGTGTCTTCAACACAAATGTAGTGCATGCAATTTTTAGTGACTTGCAGGCTGCACTTCAATCGATCACAGATAAATTTAATTTAAATCCGAACTCAATAGAAATCAGAAATAATATAAAAAATTACACAAAACACCTTTGCCTGTCTTGGATACGAGGGCACTAGGGAACTGTGGGAAATGAACGTGCTGATCAATTAACTAAATCTGCAGCATCTTCTGAGGTTCATTATTAATTTTCAAAGTATCCAATATCCTACGTTAAAAAGAAACTGTTGGACTATATCATCACTGATTGGAATGAACATTGGATAAGGAGTACAAATGGTGCTTTGACTAAACAGCTCTTCTTTCCTACAGTACACCATAGGCTAAATGCAAAACATTTTATTCCAAATTTCATTTTAACACAATTTACGACTGGTCATAAAAATTATGTAATCAAATGGTAAAGAGAAAAATGTATGCCTGAACCGGGAATCGAACCCCAAACCTTCAGCTTTCCGGTTCAGGCATAAAAAATTTTTCTCTTTACCATTTGATTACATTAATTTAGTTGTGTACAATAATTTACTTATTTCAATCATAGTAACAGCTTTACATACAAAATATTTACAAAGACAACACCATAAAGATTAAATTAAATAACAGATTTTCTGAAGAAGGAATTATAAATTGTGGTGTGAGACAAGGCTGCCCCCATCCCCAACACTCTTTGCAATTTATATCAATGAAGTAATATGTTGCTGGAACAAAAAATATAAATTTGGAATAAGAATATCAGAAAATAGAAAATTAAACACCATATTGTTTGCAGATGACCAAATAATAATAGCAAATTCCGAAGATAATCTACAGAAAGGTCTGTATGAACTTAACAAAATTACAGAAGAATATGGTTTGAAGATATCTACAGAAAAAACAAAAATTATGGCATTTCAAGGTGTAGATCCTGTCAGAAGTTAAATTGTACTGAACAATACAATTTTGGAGCAGGTGAATAATTTTACATATCTAGGATGCAATATCTCAATTGAAGAAGAAAAGGATGTAAATGCAAAAATATCTACATTTTTAAGAATTTAGGGTTAATAAATTCTATCTGCTTTCTTACTGACTACTGTTGCAATACTATCAGCTGACAAATGTAATCTTGATTTCTGTTACCTTCAACTCACATAAATACAACTGTTCATCAATTAACTTATTTTGAGTATGTAATATCTTACCTCAATATTAATGTGATTTGTTCTTGAACATGTTTTGATTAGTCTTCTAATCATCCTCAGCATCATGGTCAGACTGGTTGGATTTATGTTGTAAATCAGGATGTTGATGTCAGCTCCCTCCTGTGGTTGGCCGAAGAACCTCCAAACAAGGTCACGTTCAGTCGGTATTTCGAAATTTATAATTCTGTTTTGATTCTTCTGAATATAGATTTTTTCCCAAATAATCAGCTCTTTTGTATTTTACAACTGTTTTAATAATTTAGTGTTCAAATTTATATTATGTTTTTCAGACCAAACATGAGCAGCAACTGCAGATTTTTCTATTTCCCCATTTTTAATATTTCTTCTGGGTTCTTTTGTTCTAATTTTCAGGTTTCTTTCTGTTTTTCCTATATATTTTTTTCACAACCAGTACATTCAATTTGATATATTCCTGATTTTTTATTTTTATCTGTTTTTTCATTTTTGTTTGGGGGTTCTTTGACTAACTGCAGGAGGGAGCTGACATCGACATCCAAGGGTTTACAACCAGTCTGAGCATGATACTGAGGATGATTACAAGACTAATCAAAACATGTTCAAGAACAAATCAACATTAATATTGTGGTAAGATATTAGAGATTCAAAATAACCTGATTAAAAGAACCTCAGAATATATTTCCTAAATAAATCATTAAAAACATTAATTACTACTGTTCATACCCACATGTTCTGTAGTGCAACTTCAATATTGCAAAAGATACTCTGCATGATGGTCTGCCATTTGAATGTATAACAAGGAGTTTCTGTGTATAAGGTATATTACAAGTTTGAATCAGTCTTCACGGTCCATAGAGAGTTCAATGCTAAATTCCCAAACACTCTACTGCCATCGAGATCAGGTATACATAAAATAATCAAAGTTTGAAAGCATGGAACCTGTGTTAAACAAAAAAAAAAAAAACCTAGGGATTGAATAGTTCTAACATACTACATTAGAATAAATTGGTAAAATTATAGAATGTCTTCTTCTTCTTTTAAAGGCCAACAGTAGAGGTTAATTCTATTTGCAGTCTATCAGTCCAGTATAATGCATTTATGTTTCAGGTTTCCTATAGATAGTAGGTGGATGCTGTTTATACTGTTGGTATCCTTGGATATTGTGCATTCTTCCGAGGGTTATACAGTATATAATCAGCTCAGTCATTTAGTTTACATGCGCTTTGTGTTTAGGTAGCATGTCAAGCGGCATTGTCACGTTTTACTCACTAAAATTTTTACCAACTAAAAATACTGCAAAAGTTGCAACATTAAGATAATTATATCCATGTGGAGTAAACATGAAAAATGTCATTTTAAAATGTGAAGACATTAACTGTTTCAGTTTTTGGTGATTGGGGCGGTATCTTAGAAGCCTCTAACAACAACTCTCCGGCTCTCTCTGGCAGTAACAATGTATTTTTTAAACCAGAGGGAAACAGTAGCCTGTTAAATTAGCTGAGTAGACTATTATCTCTAATTCCTCTGCAATAAATGCAGCACATGTATAAGGCATTTTTTAACTATATTGTTATGGTAAAAATTGTGTGGTCATGGCCACGCTTCCTGCCAAGAGCCTACATGCCTTGTATATATGAATTCATACATATTTTCATATTAATTTATCAAATACTTCACTTAAATATATAGATAGGACTAATCTGGAAGCAATAGCCAAATTCAGATTGATGGCAGGATACAAATGCCCTAGCCCACCATACAATTGTCATACATGAAACAAACAGATGTGTAAACTACAACATTCAAGATAATGTAGGATTGTAGGCTTTCATGGCCGGTGTCTTGAATATTGTTAAATTGGTCATCTGGGCTGAATGGCCTTGTCCAGTTTTCTTTAAACTCGACATTTCATCTACTGCTGCAGTAGACATCTTCAGGGAAATAAATTATATTTGAAGAGAAAAATATACGCTCAGACTGGAGTTTGAACCCAGGACCATTTGCTTTTTTAGATTTGCATTTAGATTGGTGCTCAGGTAGCTCAGCCGGTAGAGCATTCACATAGAGAGTGAAAGGTCCTGGGTTCAAACCTAAGTCTGAGCGTATATTTTTCTCTTCAAATATAATTTATCCTTCATTGAGATGTATTAAATGAATAATAAAAACATCTTCAGGAGATTCTACATGTCCTCTGTGAACTCCTCAACTGTCAGCCTGAATATGTCTACTGTAGCAGTAGATGAACGTCGAGTTTAAACAAAACTGGACCATGGCCATTCAGCCCAGAAGACCAATTAATAAGAGTCAAGGTAATAATAAGGATAATCGATATCTCTTTCACTGTCAAGAGTTAAACCACAACACACCATTTGCTACCAACATATCGCTCATTTGCAAAAAGAGTAGCATAACTAAAAAACTACCGATTTTGAGTTATTGGCACTACATGAAAGACAAAACTCAGTTCTATATGCTGGAAGAATGACATAAGTGAGTAGCAAACTGAAAGCAGAAGATGATACTTAAGTTATCGAAAGGCCTCTACAAAACTACACGCTGATTATTGAGGACAACTGAGATCTCAGGTACTGTTTTACATAAATTATTTTTAGTCTGATCATCTTACCTCAATATTAATGTTGATTTGTACTTGAACATGTTTCAATTATATCATAATCATCATCAGCATCTTGCCCAGACTGGTTAGATTTATGTTGCACACCCCGGATGTCAATGTTAGCTCCATCCTGTGGTTGGCCAAAGAACCTCCAAACAAGGTCACACTCCGTCGGTATTTAAAAATTCATAACTCTGTTTTGTTCTTCTGAATATAGATTATTTCCCAAATAGTCAGCTCTTGTGTATTTTCTAACTGTTTTAACAATTTAGTGTCCGAATTTATATTATGTTTTTCAGACCAAACATGAGCAGCAACTGCAGATTTTTCTATTTCTTCAAATACAAAAGAGCCGACTATTTGGGAAAAAATCTATATTCAGAAGAACAAAAACAAAGTTATGAATTTTTAAAACCGACGGAGCGTGACCTTGTTTGGAGGTTCTTTGGCCAACCACGGGATGGAGCTGACATCGACATCCAGGGTGTGCACCATAAATCTAACCAGTCTGGGCAAGATGCTAATGATGATTATGATATAATCGAAACATGTTCAAGAACAAATCAACATTAATATTGAGGTAAAATGAACAGACTAAAAATAATTTAATTAAAATAACCTCAAAATGTAACTTCCTAAAATAAAATATTAATTACAACTGTTTTACATTTCTTAAAATTTTAACACACTGACCTCAATGGAGTTTTGTTAATGTATTTTAAAAATCTTGAAAATTCACTAATTAAGACGTAATTAGATATTATTAAATAAATTTGCAAAAAAACTTCAACATCTGTTGTGGCTCAAGGAGTGTGCATGATGATGTCATATTCTTGTCGCGTGGAATGTCGATAATGCAGATGATATCTGACATAAAAAAAATTCCTGTAACCCGATCGGAGTGCCACCTACTGAGTCCAATTGTGAATCTAAACCATCCAAGAACCCACTCAAACACACAACACATCAACATCGGTCCAGCCATTTAGGCAGTTTTTAATATTGGATTTCAAGTAAACCTCCACTTCTAATTGTCTGATCTGGTTCGCTCATTTTTTGACAATACCGATGAACCGAGCTTGATTACTAAGTTCTTCAAAAATACAACAGATGGCAGTTTAGAAAATGATTCATTAAAATGAACACAGATGGCAGTTTAGGAAATAATTCTTTAAAAGAACATCAGATGGCAGTTTGGATAATTATCAACAAAAGTAAAAATTGACAATCGTGAAAACAGCTGATGATGGCGACAAGAAGTTGCCGATACTGCAGTGCTGTATTTAAAGAAATATAGAAGTATGAGGTAAGAAATAATCACGATTAATTCAATTCTTATGAATTGAACCTCATAATGTTAAAAATTCCCAAATTTAATATATAAATACCTACCTCAGTTTATTTTAATATGATATACCGAGTTTCGTTGTGAAACATCGAAAAATGTAACCACAAAAGCAATTTTTCAATTATAACTTCAGGTGAACTCCAACACCTAATGGTTTTAGAGGGTCCAATTGTAAAGCAACGAAAAGATTTTCAATCTTAAAAAGATTAGCTGGAGCAAAGTGGGGTAGTAATCACCAGACTCTGAACACCACGTATAAAACATTCATCAAGCCAATACTTCTATACAACGGAGAGGTAATAATCACAGCAAATAACTCTACCTAAATCGCCTAGAAGTATGCCAAAATCAGGCTTTACGGCTTATAACTGGCGCAGCTAAATCAACCCCAATCACAGCAATGCAAGCACTAACTCAGAACCCTTCAATATGTCTAACTTTAGAGGAACAGGCAATAACACAACATGAAAAAATGTTACGGTTAACAACATCAAAATGGAAAAAAAGACAGTTACAACCAACCAAGTTGAAAACACAAACGAGTTTCTTGTCCAAAGTAACAGAAATAAAAACAGATTTGAATCTTCCTAAATCTAAAGAAAATATTTTGATCAGAGAAAACCCTCTTGCTTTTGAACCAATTAACATTCATCTAAATCTAGGAGAACCAGTTACAAAATCTAAAACTCCCACACTGTACTAAAAGCTCTAGCATTAGAAGCTGTGAATAAGATATACCCACCAGAAGAATGGTTACATGTCTACACAGATGGATCTACTATTGATAACAACTCAGGATCAGGAATTACATGTGCATTATTTTCATTTTATCAACCAGCAGGATACCACACAACAAATTTGATGTGGAAGTAACAGCTATTCATATTTCACTCCAACGATTACTATACAGAATAAATAAATTTAAAAATGCTGTCATACTCTCTCATTCTAAGGCAGCAGAGCACTTAGCCCGGAAAGCCAAGGGTCCTGGGTTCGAGTCCCGGTCTAGGCGAAAATTTTTCTCTTCAAATATAATTTATCTTTCATTGAGAAATGTTAAATCAATAATAAAAACATCATTAGAACATCATTAGAAGCCTTACTAGCTTTATTAAGTAATGTTAAATTCCCAATAAATGTCTTCTTAACTAAGAAGCCGCCATTTGCAAAGATAGAAGCAATGGTTTCAAAAGCATTTGGTGATAGGGAATTACAACGTATATAAGAGAAAAATTTGCATCTAGATCATAACTCGCCTCGGTAGCTCAGTTGGTAGAGCACTTGGCCCGGAAAGCCAAGGGTCCCGGGTTCGAGTCCCGGTCTAGGCGAAAATTTTTCTCTTCAAATATAATTTATCTTTCATTGAGAAATGTTAAATCAATAATAAAAACATCAATATATGCAATAAATTCACACAAAATGAAGTCAATACAAATTAAAGAGTGCTACAAAATGATTCAACAACTTCAAAAACTACAGAAAAGAATTCAATTGCAATGGATATCTGCACATTGTGGAATTGCTGGAAATGACACTGCTGATTTTCTTGCCAAAAAAGGCTCCAATCTAATTCAGAATACTACTAAAAGCTTACCTTTCACATTCATAAAAAGAATAATTAAAAACAAATATAAAACCAAACAAAACCAAGACCTATGTAATAAAGCCAAAGACAAAAAATGGAATATTTTAGTAAAGAAGCCAGATATTATTTCAGAAATTCCACGTAAAACTACAGTAGCAAAATTTAGACTGCTTACAGAACATGAGTATTTGGCCAAACATTTAAATAAAATAGGAATCTACACGAATCCAAATTGTCCTCCATGCAACAAAGACGAAGAAATGAATGAAGAACATCTACAAACCTGTGAAGTATTACCTGTTGGATCCACCATAGAGAAATATTGGAGAGCAAGAACACTAATGGCTTCATTGCCAAGGCCCAGCATTTGAAAACAACAACATTGTGAATCTAAACCATCGAGGGACCCAATCACACATACATAAAAAATGTCATCAAAATCAGTCCAGTCACTTAGGAGAAGTTCAGTGACAAACACACGTACAGAAGAATTATATAGAGTGTATATATATATATATATATAGATACCTAGGAATAGAACCTCTTGTGACAGTTAACAGCTTCAAATATCTGGGACTGACGTTGCAAACCACTGCCAGATAATTTAGAATACACACAAAATCCCGTGCAGCAGCTGCCACAAAAGCCATGTTTTGACATCAAAGCAATATCCAGACTGTCACTAAAAACGGCCATGGCTTTGTTCAATGCAAAAATAGTTCCCATTGCAACCTATGGAATAGACCTCATTTGCGAGAGGCTGAGTCTAAGAGATCTAATAACTTTGGAAGCAGTCAAATCACGATTCTTGAAAGTCACCCTAGGTGTCTCAAAACACACAAAGTCGAGGCTAGCATATGAACTCGCCAAGGAACCCTTCTTCACAGAACTGCGTATGAGGCTACCATCCATAGACAGCTCAAATAAACTACTTCAGGAAAGGGAGAAGAAGAGACAAGAGATATGGCAGGACTTCTATACAACAGAAGCCATGACAAACAGATCCTGGACCAACACCAATCAACAATATTAAATTATGTAGATAGGAAAAACACTATGAGGTTTTTTAATATTGTTTATTTTTTATTATTTCACTCACTCATACTTCATAACTCCTTGCAAACCCAGGGTTTCGTCACATCATTTGTGACATTCTCAATGCTGTGTCATGTTCACAACTGACGTCCAATGACTTTCTATCCTGCAGACTGAGCTCCGCGCCATCTGATGACTGACTGACGAATTTCCAAATCAGTCCTCTCTCCTTATAACCGGGTATTTCAAAATTCATAGTTGTATTTTCATTCTTGCATATGTAAATTTTTTCCCAAATTGTGAGTTTCTTCAGTTTTTCCAATTGTTTAAGTAATTTTGTTTTGTTAAGTTACGTAGATAGGAAATAACACTATGAGGTTTTTAATATTTTTTTTTATGACGGCTTTAAAAATACAAAATTTCAACGAACATTTTTCGAAAACTAAAATAGAAATTAAAAGATACTTGAAATTAAAAGAACTTAGAAACAAAAGAGCTGCAGATATCAAATTCATTAACAGATGTTTAGAAAAGAATATCACTCCAAAATTTGTCCGGAAAATGGTTAAAAACAACAATAACCAACACCAAACAATTTTAGAAAGAAAACTCTCAATTTGGAAAAAATAAACAATTTTGTTTTGGTTTCTATTCTATGTTTTTCTGACCAGACATGTGCAGCTATTGCAGATTTTTCGGTTTCTCCATTTTTAACATTTCTGATGTGTTCTTTTAATCTTGTATTTAGATTCCTTTTGTTTTTCCTATGTATATCTTTTCACAATCTTTACAATTAATTTGATAATTCCTGATTTTTTGCAGTCTTCAATCTTTTCATTTTTGTTAGTTTTATTAAATTACCTAAGCTGTAATCATTTTTCGGTGCTAATTTAATGTTGAATTTGTTGAAGATTTTTTGAAACTTGTCAAATACTAAAGGATGGTATGTGAACTTCTTGAATTTTTTGCCAATATTTTTATCTGTCTGAAGAGTACTTTCATTAATCATTTTTTGTTCTTTAAATTTATTTATTTTCTTGTGTATCATCTTCTCTTGAAAACCATTATCCTTCGCAATTTTTATGATGTGTTCTTTCTCTTTATTGTAATTTTCTTTGCTCGTGGGGACATTCACAAGTCTGTGTGTTAAACTATTAAATACTGCCTGTTTGTGTGAAAAATGGTTAAATCCAGTAGCTTTTATATAATTGTCGATGTGAGTTTCTTTTCTGTAGATTCCAAATTCTATTTTCCTTTTTTCCTCATTCCTAATCAATTTAAGGTCTAAAAATGGTATTTCATGATTATTTTCTACTTCCATTGTAAATTTGATTGTTTTAT
Source organism: Diploptera punctata (assembly GCA_030220185.1). Taxonomy (NCBI): domain Eukaryota; kingdom Metazoa; phylum Arthropoda; class Insecta; order Blattodea; family Blaberidae; genus Diploptera; species Diploptera punctata. The sequence goes on along the minus strand of JASPKZ010002227.1, from coordinate 57,348 downwards.
TTTGAATATTTAAGAAGATGGCCATAAACTGTTAAATATTCAAAATAAAACAATCAAATTTACAACGGAAGTAGAAAATAATCATGAAATACCATTTTTAGACCTTAAATTGATTAGGAATGAGGAAAAAAAGAAAATAGAATTTGGAATCTACAGAAAAGAAACTCACATCGACAATTATATAAAAGCTACTGGATTTAACCATTTTTCACACAAACAGGCAGTATTTAATAGTTTAACACACAGACTTGTGAATGTCCCCACGAGCAAAGAAAATTACAATAAAGAGAAAGAACACATCATAAAAATTACGAAGGATAATGGTTTCAAGAGAAGATTATACACAAGAAAATAAATAAATTTAAAGAACAAAAAATGATTAATGAAAGTACTCTTCAGACAGATAAAAATATTGGCAAAAAATTCAAGAAGTTCACATACCATCCTTTAGTATTTGACAAGTTTCAAAAAATCTTCAACAAATTCAACATTAAATTAGCACCGAAAAATGATTACAGCTTAGGTAATTTAATAAAAACCAACAAAAATAAAAGATTGAAGACTGCAAAAAATCGGGAATTCATCAAATTAATTGTAAAGATTGTGAAAAGCTATACATAGGAAAAACAAAAAGGAATTTAAATACAAGATTAAAAGAACACATCAGAAATGTTAAAAAATGGAGAAACCGAAAAATCTGCAATAGCTGCACATGCCTGGTCAGAAAAAACATAGAATAGAAACCAAAACAAAATTACTTAAACAATTGGAAAACCGAAGGAACTCACAATTTGGGAAAAAATTTACATATACAAGAATGAAAATACAACTATGAATTTTGAAATACCCGGTTATAAGGAGAGGGGACTGATTTGGAAATTCGTCAGTCAGCCATCAGATGGCGCGGAGCTCAGTCTGCAGGATAGAAGGTCGTTGGACGTCAGTTGTGAACGTGACACAGCATTGAGAATGTCACAAATGATGTGTGATGAAACCCTGGGTTTGCGAGGAGTTATGAAGTATGAGGCGAGTGAAATAATAAAAAATAAACAATACCAATCAACAACTCCGACACCTGGTGAACTCAATAGCAGTGCATGGATACCACCACAAGATATGCAAGACCAAGTGTTTCCACGATCCCAGGAACAACTGTGTGTGTGAACTGTGTGAGAAACCATGCGACCGTTACCATGTAACCACCTGCAAAAAAACGAGGGATATCCCTGGTAGAATTCTGCAAATAACAAACTATGTGAATCAAATTAATGACAAAACTTATGTAACTTATATTTTCTGCACAACTTGTGTGCATTTATTCTATTATTATTATATAGATAGATAGTGGCACTCTTCTTGCAAATGAGCAATATGTCTGTACAGGAAAGCCAGAGAGAAGATAGACTACCATCAATCATTTGTATTTACAAATCTACATAAAATATACATAAATGTACAAAATTTACATATTCAAATTTGTCTTTCCAGTAAAACAGAATAAAATTAAATTTCTATCTGTTATTAGCCATCAGGGAAGACATATTTTTAATCACCAAATCTCTAATGTCAATTACTCAGTAATAAAAACAAACAAAAACTTTTGTTAAGCAAACAAACATAACTATTCATCTCAGATTATTAGATATAAAGTTTTCATTAGATAATTAGAACAATAAGTTACAAGTTTAACTGGATAATTTCTAATCATTACAATCTGTATATTTAATGTTTAATTACTTGATAGATATACAACCAGAAAAATGTAATAAAATTTTTTAATTAGTTGAAATGAATGTATTGATTTGAATAAGGAAAATGTTTGTTTATATCGATCTCATAATTTTTTTAAGTTTAATTTGAAAAATTTAGATTCATACAGTATTTTTCTGTGCATTATCTGTAAGATTTTTGTTGATATAGTTAAAATTTTAAATTATTTCAATTTGTTTGTTTTCTTCTCCTACATTTACAGACTTATCATAAAAAATCAATTCGGGTAAATTTTGCTCAGTTGCTGCTTCATTATTATTCTCACACATGTCATTTACAATTTTGGATAACTGTATTTTACCTGAAATTTGTTCATTAATGTCATCTACATTTCCAGACTTTAAAGTATCATACAGAATAGGTTTAGGTAATATATCATGATTGTCTATACTTTTATTTCTTGCAATATTGTGTAATTCTGGATTAAGTGGTGTTTCATCAGGTACAATTTGAACCTCGTTTCTTATTTTGTGCGGCATATCACCTAAATATCCTAAATTAGCTCTAGAATAATAATTTGCATCAGTTACAGTAATAGTTGATGAACCATCTGTATCAAATGGATAAGAATTTTTACTTTCGGTAGTAAGATTGTCCTTGTCCTCTGGAACAGATGTAGTAATTGTGTTGAAAGATCTAGATGTATTTTTGTGATACATCAAGTCGTCGTCTCAGAAGCTCTAACTGTACTTTATTGCCATGCCGCTGTGCTTTCTCCTGTACATCTGATAACATTTTGCTTGCCTCCTGACTCTCTCATCCAATGCCTGACGATTGAAAGTTGACGAGTGTCTGAAATTTAAGTAACATTATTGTACAATAGAACTCCACAACATGAGTGGTCAAAAGGCCCTTGGTCTACCAGATGACTGCTGGTCTACATCTACCGAGTGGCCAAAAGGTCCTTGGCCTTCTAGGTGGCTGCTGCTAGCCTTACATTCACATGTAATGAGAACAGAGGTGAACAGTCATCCATCCAGTAAAAGGATAACATGTGGTTAGAATGTGGGTCCTTAGCTGTTACAGTTGATTTTCTGAATCCAGATCATAGATGGGCAAATTGCTGTGTCACGATTTATTTTGAATCTCAATTTAGGTAAAACTTTTATCTCTCACCTCATATTCTTTTTTAAAATACTTTTGGAACTGAAGTGTAAGGTTCTGAAACTAGTATAAAAAAGAAGGAAAATATGAGGTGAGACATAAAAGTTTACTTAAATAAATATACCTCACAAAATTGAAAGAGACGTAAATGTGAAACTGTCAAGATTTCAAATGATATGTGGAACTATATATAAAACATTAAAGAACAAAACAAGAAGAGATACTAGATTAAAGGTTTATAAAACATTGGCAGTTCCTGCATTACTTTATGGAGTGAAACTTGAGTAATGACCAAAAAATTACAAAGTAGAATACAAAGTGTAGAAATGAATTTCCTTAGATGAACAAAAGGCTGTACAAGAGTGGATCAGTTAAAGAATGAAGATATAAAAACAGAGTTAATATATATCCATTAAATGATAAAATCAAGGATATAGAGAAAAAATGGTTTAGACTTGTCGAAAGAATGAAGTAACAAGATTACCAAAAGCAGCATTTAACTACAAACCAAGAGGTTCAAGGAATGTATGAAGGTCAGTGAAAAGATGGACAGTACAACTGTGAGGCAGAATAGGCATTTTGCCTAGCCCATGAAGGTGAAGAAGAAGAAGTGTGAATTCCTAAAAAAGTAATCGAGTCTCAATATTGATCAAGTTAATGTGCAATGATGAATGTTCTACAATCTAAAGTGATTTGTAACAGCCCAATGTTGAGCCTTAGCCTCTCCTTTGTTAGGAGTTAATTAGTTATGCTTATTTTCCTAAAGATGTCATGAATGGTACGCGGTCAACATATCGACCCAATGAGACATCTAGTAGGCAACTACGGACGACATAATAACAATCATGAAAATACTGATGATGGAATCGAAGAAGGATCTGAAACTAGTCTAGGAAGAAGAAGATTATGAGGTGAAGTAATAAAATTTTACTTAAATAGGGAACTAAGGTTTTACCAGGATGAAGATCAGTAATTTTGTTTACAGACCTCTTATTCATGCTTAATGATCTTTTACGAGCCTGAAAATCTTCAGACTCTGGACCCATGGCTTAAAGTTCCTCCTAGAGGACTTGATCCTTGGATTTTCCATCCTAAAAATTTCCATCAACCCCAGCCGGGGTTTGAACCCGCAATCCTCAGTGCCAGAGGCAAGGAAACATAATCACTAGTCAACTGCTGCCAACAATGAACGTTCTGAAGCAGTTTATGTTTACATCTGCACAATCACAATGTGTTTCTATGCCATTGGTTGCTGTACTTTGAGTCACAGGATGCCCACCCGTAACTACTTATTGTAACTATCCAAATTCCTCATTATGTTGTGTGGGCACTGGCTGAAATTCCTTTAGGAAAATTGTTCCCCAAGGGGCTCAAACTAGCACATGTCCCATAGTTCTGTAAGATCTCTTACATCATTTGGTTATACAGCAAACTCTCGATTATCCGAGCGCGTATTATCCAGTTTGCAGATTATCCAGGCATGGGTCTTCCTACTGTATTTTTTAAAATGGAGGTAAATACCGTGCTGTATTTTTTATTGTTATGAAAATAAAAAGTCTTTACTTTTAAATGCGCTACTGTGAACTACGCTTAGAAACTCAAACAATAAAGATAACTTCCCTCATAACCCCCTCCTCTGATGCATCTAACGGTACCCATGGCATATTTTGAGAAGGAAGCTGTCCTACTTCTAGACAATGCACCCTGCTACCCAAGTTCAAGTGAGCTTATATCTGATGATTGTCAGATTATTGTGAAATATCTGCACCATGTGTCACATCTCTGATTCAACCCATGGACCAAGGTGCGATTGCTAGTGTTAACATTATCGCACCGACCCTGTATGAGGGAACTGACGTCACATTTTGGAAACCTTTAAATGTGTTAGATGCCATTTATGGAATTTGTAGGCATGGGAAAAAGTGAAACCAATCATAATAGAATGATCGTGGAATAAACAATCCCATCTAAGAATAAAGAAGACTGCAGTATTACTTCCGAAAAACTGTGACGATGCTACAAATATAGCTCACTTGTTGGAAAGAAGTTGCAGGCTGTGAAAACGTGGACAAAGAAAATGTGGCAGAGTGGTTGCTGAGTGGCACGTGTGAACCCGGCTTCGAACATTGAATGACATGGCTATTGTCAACAAAGTGCAAGGGAGAAGGGGAAGGGAGAAGTGAAGACAAAAATACAATGACATTTGAAAACAAAATTAGCCACATAGAAGCATCAAAATGTATAGACGTCTTATTAGAATATATGGGACAAAAAATGAATTTGATTATGTTGATGTCTTAAGTGTTAGGAAAGTAAGAACTGTAATCAGAAAGAGTGTACACGATAAATTGAAGCAGAGGAAAATATCGGACTTCATGGTGTAAAACACTTGGTTTCAACAGAGGTTTGTGGTTCCTAGTCCCAAATTTTGTTTTAAGTACAACAGTTTTCGAATTACAGTATTGTAATAAATACTGTATTGCATGTGTTTTATTATTAATTTAACATTTCTCAATGAAAGATAAATTAAATTTGAAGAGAAAAATTTTCGCCTAGACCGGGACTCGAACCCGGGGACCCTTGGCTTTCCGGGCCAAGTGCTCTACCAACTGAGCTACCGAGGCGAGTTACGATCTAGACGCAAATTTTTTCTCTTATATACGTTGTAATTCCCTATCGCCAAATGCTTTTGAAACCATTGTTTCTATCTTTGCAAATGGCGGCTTCTTAGTTAAGAAGACATTTATTGGAAATTTTAACATTACTTTAAAAGCCAGTAAGGCCTCTAATGATGTTTTTATTATTAATTTAACATTTCTCAATGAAAGATAAATTAAATTTGAAGAGAAAAAAAAAATTTTTTTTCTCTTCAAATTTAATTTATCTTTCATTGAGAAATGTTAAATTAATAATAAAAACATCATTAGAGGCCTTACTGGCTTTTAAAGTAATGTTAAATTTCCAATAAATGTCTTCTTAACTAAGAAGCCGCCATTTGCAAGATAGAAACAATGGTTTCAAAAGCATTTGGCGATAGGGAATTACAACGTATATAAGAGAAAAATTTTGCGTCTAGATCGTAACTCGCCTCGGTAGCTCAGTTGGGTAGAGCACTTGGCCCGGAAAGCCAAGGGTCCCGGGTTCGAGTCCCGGTCTAGGCGAAAATTTTTCTCTTCAAATTTTACTGTATTGCATGTTTATTGTTAGAATAACTTGGTTGAATTATCCATGTTTTTCGATTTTCCATGCATATCTTGGTCCCAATTAACACAGATAATCGGGAGTTTTGCTGTAGTGCATGATCTGTTGTATGATAGTTATTATTTTCACACTTTTACAGGGGTAACTCAGAAAGTTTTTAGACCTGACTGTTCTGTTTACGATAGAAAGGTAACAGTGCCAGCAGTGTGTTGAGAGGTCCTGTGTTAGCAGCTGACATAGTTTCCACCCACCTGCACCCCTCATCCCTTAGCAGTTGTGGGTCAAATGGTAGGGGGTGAAAGTAACTCTCAGTCTACAGCATTGTACTACAGTGAGAACATTTTTGAGCAATGATGTTCTATTATTTTAAAACTGGCTTAAACCAAGCGCAATCACTTGAAAGGCTTATACAGGCTTTTGGGGACCTTGCTCCTTCTCATGCCACAGTTTTCAATTGGTTTGCAGAGTTTAAGAGGGGTAGGACTTTTCTTGAAGATGAAGAGAGGAGTGGGGGACCGTCGATGGCAGTGACTGAGATGAGCATCGATGCTGTAGAAAAGATGGTGCGAGAAGATGCCTGTGTTACTTATAAAGACATTGAGGCATCCTTAAGGATTGGATTGGAGAGTATTGCTAAAATTCTGCACAGCTATTTTAAGGTCAGCAAAGTGTCATTTTATTGGGTGCCACACAGTCTCACTGAAGGACAAAAGGTCACTCAAGTGGAATGGTGCCGTGAAATGCTTCAGAGATTCAACAATGGGAACTCTCGCCACATTTCTGAGATCATTACAGGTGACGAGACCTGGATTTACCGATATGATCCAGAAACAAAACTTCAGTCGTTGGTATGGGTCTTTCCTGATGACTTAACCTGTCAAAGTGAAAAGAGCAAAAAGTGTTGGAAGAAAATGTGGTCACTTTCTTTGCTACAAGTGGTCATGTGGCAACAATACCACTTGAGCATCAAAGGACAGTGATGCACAGTGGTACCCACAGTTGGCCTCCCCCAGGTATTCCAAATATTGCGAGAAAAGCGCCCAAGAGCTGGACTTAGGGGCATCCTGTTGCACCACAACAATGCCTCTGCTCACACTGCCCATTTGACAATGGATTTTCTGAGAGGGACTCCTGTGCAGCTGTTGACCCATCATCCTTACAGTCTGAACCTGGCACCCTGTGACTTCTTTTTGTTCTCTACAGTGAAGTCCCAACTGCGTGGGAAGCGATTTTCAACACCTGAAGTTGCAGTTGCAGCATACCAAGGGGAGCTCTGTGCACTGGATGAAAGTGACTAGCACCAGTGCTTCCAGTTGTGGTTCAGGAGGATGCAAACTGCATAGATACTCAGGGAGAGTACTTCGAGAAAATGTAATGGTAAGGTTTCAATTACAGAACTTAACTGATGTGTATCTAAAAACTTTCTGAGTAACTCTCGTACATCTCACTGTTGGTTTTGGAAACAATGAAATTGAAAGATACAAAGCAATTAAATAAATATTAATTTATGATACTCAAGGAAAATGGATAACATTGCAGTAGCATTTAATAAGTATATTTGAAATAAAAAGCTATCATACAAAAGTTCAATTTAGAACCCTATGCTCTGCTAAAATCAAATCAATACTAATGATCACTACAAAGTAATCCACAAATAAATGGTTATTTAATATTTAATTTTAGGAAGTGATATTTTGAGGTTATTTTAATTAAATTATTTTTAGTCTGATCATCTTACCTTGATATTAATGTTGATTTGTTCTTGAACATGTTTTGATTATATCATAATCATCATCAGCATCTTGCCCAGACTGGTTGGATTTATGTTGCACACCCTGGATGCTGATGTCAGCTCCATCCTGTGGTTGGCAAAGAACCTCCAAACAAGGTCACGCTCCGTCGGTATTTCAAAAATCATAACTCTGTTTTTGTTCTTCTGAATATAGATTTTTCCCAAATAGTCAGCTCTTTTGTATTTTCTAACTGTTTTAATAATTTAGTGTCCGAATTTATATTATGTTTTTCAGACCAAACATGAGCAGCAATGCAGATTTTTCTATTTCCCCATTTTTAATATTTCTTACGTGTTCTTGGTTCTAATTTTCAGGTTTTCTTTTTGTTTTCCTATATATATATATATATATTTTCACAACCCATACATTCAATTTGATATATCCTGATTTTTTATTTTTATCAGTTTTTTCATTTTTGTTGGTTTTTATTAGTTTATTTAAACTGTATTTATTTTTCGGTGCTAATTTAATTTGAGAAGTTTGGACAAGCTGACGATAAAACAGAATTGTTTTGAAACATGTCCAAGAACAAATCAACATTAATATTGAGGTAAGATGATCAGACTGAAAATAATTTTAATAAAAAATTTCCTAGAAAAATTACATAAACCTGGAGTATTAATGAATAATAAGTTTTACCTTACAGACATATTCAAGAAAATTTCATGGGGGTGTGGAAACAGAGGAGACGACAATACAGAGAGAAGAATGGAGGCATTATTTAAAGGTGATGACAGAAATATTCTTACCTTATCAACAGGACTTGTAACCAAACACCAAATGCAGCAAAAGCAACACACATGATAGCAATCCAGCCATTTGGGACTCTCTTCACACCCTTAATACCATAATATCCATCAACTTTGGCTGAAGTCACCATGTGAGTTCTTGTCTTTATATTCCCAGAATGACCGTCCCTCCATACTCTGGAAGAACTACAATTTAGTTACAAGTCTAATTTGACACTGCCTGAATCGGCAAATATTGTAACGAATTAACACAAAATTTTCTTTATTCTTATTTTGTTTTCACGATTTTGAAACTACCATTTTATTTGTTTGCCCTTAGACACTATAGAGAAAGAGCAAGTTTGGTTGGTATCCAAAGGTCCAGGGTCAGTCCTTGATACATTAGTAGTTACCATGCTCAATTCGGTCATGTTCATAGGTTCAATCCTGACTGGAGTTGATAGATTTTTAAGGGCACACAATTCCCATGTGTTGATTTCATTAGAAGGGAGGTAAAGCTGTGGGTCTTGTGTCATAGATTTATGACTTGTAAAAGAATTTCTGTCTGAAATAAGAGGGACTTTGAGCAAAATTTGTCATTTGCCACATCTAGATTTGAACTGTAATCCAAATTACCTGAGTTTGTAAAGAGTCATTATTTAAAACATTTTTTCTTCTCTTCGATCTTAGATATTAAATTTATCATTTCTCACCGAAAGACAAATTTTATTGAAGAGAAAAATATATGCCTGAATCAGAATTTGAAACCTGATGTATCTCATTTTGTACACCAGTGCTCTGACCACTGAGCTACCAGGCACTTAATTCAAACAAATATTAATTCTCTCCTTTTATATGAATTCTCATGTGTTGAGGCTATGAACTTTTCGTTCTACATGCTGTACGCGGCACCTTTAACAAAAAGACTTTATTGATTAAAGTTCAGAGCCTTAGTGCAGGAATTCATATAAAAGGAGATAATTAATATCCGTTTGAATCAGGAGCCTGGTAGCTCAATGGTCAGAGCATTGGTGTACAAAACCAGAGACATCTGGCTCAAATCCCAATTCAGGTGTACATTTTTCTCTTCAAATAAATTTTGGCTTTCGGTGAAAGTGATAACTTTAGCATCTAAGAATGAAAAAAAAAAGCTTCAATGGCTATAAATGTGGTGTAATACCCAATAAAGTCTTCTAATTAAAGAAGCCCACAAATAGCATGTAGAATGTAAGTTCATAGCCTCAGCATGCAGGAATTCATATAATCATCATCATCATCATCACTCCAAGGATTAGGCAATTGCCCGTTCCGACTTCATATTGCATCAGCCAACGTCTTCTAGGTCTTCCAACATCACGCCTTCCTCTTGCTTGATAATTTCTGGCTAACAATGGATATCTCTCCTTGCTCATTCCATCCATGTGATCAATCCATTTCTGTTCTGTAATTCGTGACTTTATCCAACAAAGGCTGTACTTTCAATTCTTCTCTTATATCCTCATTTCTTATTCTATCAAGTCTTGACATCCTTTTACTTGTCTTAGGAACCGCATCTCTGCCTGTCTGTATTCTAATCCTCTGGCTTTTCACTGGAGCCCAAGTTTCAACATCCAACAATATTGTGGGAACCGCCATAACATTATACATTTTTATCTTGGTTTCTTTTCTAATTTTATTTTGAAGTTTCTCTGTATTGTTCCACACACACCGTCTGAAATTTATTTATTTTGGAGTCAATATCTCTTTCCACATTGTAGCCAACATCACAGCCCAAATATTTGAAACTAGACACCTGTTCTATACTTTGATTTTCTAAAATAATTTTGGTTCTCACTGGATCTCTTCCTCTAAAAGCCATGGTCTTCGTTTTCCTTACAGAAATTTTTAGATCGTATAATTTACATATTTCATTTAATGCATGCATTGATTTCTGTAAGTCGTCTTCATTTTTCTGTATTATGATTACATCGTCAGCAAATAAAAGATTATTTATGCACATTTTATTATCCATTCTTATTCCTGGATTTACTAAAACTTTCCATTTATTAAAAATATCGTCTATATATATATTAAACAAAGTGGGTGATAACTACATCCTTGTCGTAATCCCGTATTTGTTTTGATTGCATCTGTTCTTTTGAATCCGGTATCTATAATTATATTTGTGTCTTCATATAATGTCTTTATTGTTTCTACAAGGCACAGCGGGTATCCTTTCATTCGTAATATTTCCCATAATTTTTGTCTGTTGAATTCATATAAAAGAAGAGAATTAATATTCATTTGAATCAGGAGCCTGGTAGTTCAGTTCTTAGAGCAATGGTATACAAAACCAGAGACATTGACTTCAAATCCCGATTTAAGGATATATTTTTTTCTTCTTTCTTCACAGATTGTTACAGCTGCTGCTGTCTCTCTATCCCCAGTTTCCATCTTTCTCTATTCTGGCATTCTTCAATATAGAAGTTTCATTTAGTCATTGTTTTGTTGTTTAACGTTGTCACTACAATTGTGTCATGGGCGACCTCGATATTTTATATTTTCTTTGAGATGGTATCCACTTTAGTACCTTATTGGGGAGTCTTTCTTCTTCTTCATTTTATTTGAATGACCACACGAAACAACTGTCTCTTCTGAACATTATCAGTATATCTCTCATCATTTTAATTCCTTTCCTTTTACATCATTCCATATTTCATCTAGATGCGTTTTACATGAACTCCATCTGAAGAAATCCATTTCATTGCTCAAGAGCTTTATTTAAAGATTTTAAAATGATAAATTTGGTTTAATTTAAATCCTATATATATTTAATTTCTTTATCAGTTTGATATTAATCTATCCTATAATTGCTTTATTATTTTATACTCCTTTGCATTTATTCATTTTTTGAGTGCCGGGTCCGGGGTGAATTCTATATTCTGAAACTTGCACCAAAATTTGTATTTTCTGTTTTCCTCCTCACGTTAACAATAACTTTTTAATGTATATATTGTATAGTTATTAAATTCTGTTATAGAACTGCACTTAAGCAGAGTATGTGCTTATTTGTATGTCAATAATGTGAACAAAAAATTTATTCTGAATAAATTCTGTCTTATTTTTAAAAAATATACTAACTCTCCTAATAGTCTAACTTCGATTCCCAGGTATATCACAGAAATTTGTCCTTCAGTTTCAGATCCATTCAGTCTTGTGAAGACAAATGAGTAGTTATCTGAGGTAAGAAGTAGTGGAATCCTGATAAGAAAATTTAAACAAAGTTCTAATATTGTGAGGCTATATCATGTTAACCACATGAATCCAAGTACCCGTATTTACGTGTATAGGCAGCACTTTTCTACCTAAAATAATAAGTTTCAAAATTAGGGTGCGGCTTTATACATGAAATAACTAGATAACTGGTACATATTGGGAAGTTTTCTGCGCTATTGATGTACACCACCGAATTACAAGGCTGTGATGTGTCATAAATCGCCTTGCCCAGCCGTAACTTGCCTTAAATTCATTGCATGGGATTTCCATATTCATGGCTATCTTAAGACCTTCGAACTGTATAATTTCGACGGATACAGAAAATCTGTCTGCCCTTGTTCCATACTAATCCAGTAGAACTCTTTCTAACTGTGGATATTTTGCTTTCTTTCCATGGAAAGAATGTCGATGTTGTGATGGTGTTTTCAAGTGCATGTTTTGTTTGGATCCACCGTAGCAAATTTTTTTCGTCCACATCAACTTTCTTCCTGCTGTCATATTTCCCATGTTCTGCTGCACAGCATCACTTGTAGCTTGAATTTGGAGGTATAACTTGCTCTGCACTGGCCCATGTTTACACACAGTGAACAGGAATGACAATAATACCGTACCTACCAACTGACTGTCCCTTTTACCCTTGTGTTAATGACTGAGCCGAAGCCAGAATTGACTTACAATAGCAGGCAACAGGAGCTTCGGAATTTACGACATTGCCAGCTTTAAAAATGGTGTAGGCCTTCTTCTGTCTTTTACACTGCTTCTTAGCAAAATATAAGACAAATATTTTTTTCCCCCAATTTATTATCGCAAAACTTGGATTGCAGCCTATATACGCACACGGCCTATACACACATAAATACGATATTATCATCTCTTAATAAGTGACAACAATTATTTGATTTGGCCTTGGCTCTTCAAATCAGTCTTCTCAAGAATTTATTGTTATTTACTTAAATATACCAAATTTACTTCGGCAGAACATACAAAATATTTACAAAGACAACACCATAAAGATTAAATTAAATAACAGATTGTCTGAAGAAGGAATTATAAATCGTGGTGTGAGACAAGGCTGCCCCCTATCCCCAACACTCTTTGCAATTTATATCAATGAAGTAATATGTTGCTGGAACAAAACATATAAATTTGGAATAAGAATATCAAGAAATAGAAAATTAAACACCCTATTGTTTGCAGATGACCAAATAATAATAGCAAATTCCGAAGATAATCTACAGAAAGGTCTGTATGAACTTAACAAAATTACAGAAGAATATGGATTAAAGATATCTACAGAAAAAACCAAAATTATGGCATTTCAAGGTGTAGATCCTGTCAGAAGTAAAATTGTACTGGACAATAAAATTTTTGGAGCAGGTGAATAATTTTACATATCTAGGATGCAATATCTCATATGAAGAAGAAAGGATGTAAAGCAAAAATATCTAAATTTTTAAGAATTTTAGGGTTAATAAATTCTATCTTCAAGCCACAGTTAGTCCAAAAGCATTCAAGACTGAAAGTGTATAAAACACTGGCTCTTCCAACTCTTTTGTATGGTAGCGAAGTATGGACGTTGAAAACAGAAGGATATACAGAGACTTAGATCTGCTGAAATGAGATATCTTCGGAGGACTGCAGGATACACACTACTAGATCACAAAAAAAAATGAAGACATCTTAGAAGAATTACACATGGAATCTTTAAAAAACAAAATTTCTGATTATAAGTCAGATGGATGCAACATGTTCCATCGAATGGAAGATCACAGAATACCCAAACTAATGTTAAGATATCAACCTGCAGGAAGAAGAAGGACCAGGACGTCCACTCAAAGACTTCTGGATGGTGTTTCTCTTGAGGCCGAAACAGGTCAACAAATGGCCCTAAATTCGTGAATGTACTATGAGATGAGGATGACAATACGTCTTGCGTCTCAGCTTTCCCCCAACTTATAGTTCTATACGTCTTCATTCATTCATTATCTCTATCATCCAATCTCCCTCTTCCAAATTCCTATCATGCCATTATGGTTCTGACATAGGTTTTCCATTTCCATCTTGGTCTGCCACATTTATTTCTTCCAGAGGGTGACCATTGGTATATATTTTTTGGCCATCTTTCATTTTCCATCCTTTGAACATGGCCGTACCATTTAAGCGTTTGATTTTCAATCCTCTTAACAACAGATGTGGTGACATTCATTTCTCTCCAAAGGAATTCATTTCTTATTTTGTTTTGTTATTTACTTTATTTAATAATAATTTCTAATAACTCAGGTTACTGGCATCACAATTCATAGCTGGGCATAAAATTTTCCTCAGAGGACTCATTTCAGATTTAATGATCTCCAGTGCCATAAATGTATGACATGGGATCTATAGCTTTACATTTCTTCTGTATGAATTCATATCATGATTCCTAGATCCTGAAAAAAAAATCCCAGCCAGGTTTAAAATCTGTAAAGTAGGGACGCCCAAACTACAGCCTGCAAGCAAATACAGCCCACCATCACTTTCTATGTGGTCCCTGTAGACCTGTAGCATACTTACTCACTGGCACTATCGAACCCGTAGGTTCATGGCCGCGCGGACATAAGCTCTCCATACATCCCTATCCTGAGCTAATGCTTTCCAATCATTCCCTGTATAATCTACTTCCCTCAAATCATAGTTAATGTTGTTCTCCCACCTCATTCTTGGTCTACCAACTGGGCGTTTTCCCTCTGGCTTTCCTACAAGAAGCTTCCATGCACGTCTTTCATTCCCCATACGTGCAACATGTCCTGCCCATCGCAGTCTACGAGACTTAACTGTTCTTATTATATCTGGCTTCCTATAAAGACCATGTAGTTCATTGTTATGTAGTCTTCTCCATTCACCTGTCTGTTCATCTCTCTTTGGTCCAAAAATTTTCCTAAGAACTTTATTCTCAAATACTCGTAATCTCCTTTCCTCCCTTAAAGTAAGAGTCCATGTTTCGCACCCATATAATATAACTGGTAGAATAATAGTTTTATATATTTTCAGCTTAACGTTTTTTGAAAGGAGTTGGGACATCAAGAGTCTCTGCAATGCATAATAGCATGCATTTCCAGAATTGAGCCTATGTTTAATTTCTTTGTGCATCTCATTCCTATTTGTGATTATTGTTCCTAGGTATTTGAATTCAGCCACTTCCTCAAAATTTCCCTCATTTGTCATTAGCTGTCCATTTCCATTATATAATGTATTTCTACGTGTGACCATATATTTAGTTTTACTGATATTTACTTCCAGTCCTAATTTCTTAGTGTTACTCAATAGTGTGTGCGTGTTGGCCTTTAGTATCTCCTCGCTATCGGCCAGTAGTACTACATCATCAGCATAAACTAACAGCTTATTAATACCATTCAGTTGTAAGCCTTCCTCATTCTCTAAAGATTTAATGGCATGCTCTAGTACAAAATTAAATAGTAGAGGAGATAGTGCATCTCCTTGCTTCAACCCATTCTGGATTTCAAAAGTGTCTGAAAACTGTTTGCCTACACGCACCCTACTCTTTGAGCCATTTAGACACATTCGTATAAGTCTAACTAACTTTTTAGGAATTCCGAACTCCAGCAGGATACTATATAACTTCTCCCTCTTAATTGAATCATATGCTTTTTTGAAGTCTACATATAGTTGATGTACAGTACCATTATATTCCCATTTCTTTTCTAAAATCTGTCTTATACTAAAAATCTGATCTGTTGTAGACCTGTTTCTTCTAAATGCACATTGATGATCTCCTAGAATGTCATCAATATAGGGAGTAAGTCTGCTTACTAATATATTTGTTAGAATTTTGTACGAAGTTGAAAGTAATGAGATGCCCCTGTAGTTGTTGCAATCAGTTTTATCTCCTTTCTTATAAATTGGTACGATAATTGATTCCTTCCATTCATCTGGAAGAGCTTCTTTTTCCCAAATCATACTAAGCAACCAGCGTATCTTGTCCATCAATTTTTCTCCCCCTGATTTTATCAGTTCTGCTGGGATCTCATCTGAACCTGATGCTTTATACATCTTCAATTTTTCAATCGCCATTTCAACCTCTAATGCACTTGGCTCTGCGACTAGCATTTCTGCTGTCTGTAACTTATCCTCCTCAATGTCCTGTTCTGTATGTACATTTAATAGCTGATTAAAGTAACTTTTCCATCTATTTAATATACTCCTAGAATCTGCAATCATATCCCCATTTTCATTCCGAATTATGTTTGTTCTAGCCTGAAACCCTTTCTTCTCTATACTAATTCCCTGATATAATTCTCTAATGTTCCTATTTTTTGCATTCATTTCAAGATCATTAATCTTCTCTCTCAAATATTCCCTCTTTTACTCTTTAGTAACTTGGTGGTTTCCCGTCTAACACTACCCAATTGCTCTAAATTTACCTCATTTGGCTCGTGTAACCATTTCATTTTTGCTAGCTTTCTTTTCTTTACAATGTCGGCACATTCCTCATCAAACCATTTCTTGTTTTGCCTCTTTTTTAAACAACCAATGCTTTCTGATGCTGACAATTTAATAGTATCTCTTATAGCCTCCCATTCTTTATTTATATCAGTTTCTTCTTCGTTTGCCACATTGTCATCTGAAGATTCCAGTACTTCAAATCTATTAGCAATTTTGATTTGGTATTCTTGCCGCATTTCATCATTTTTCAAGTTTTTTAATTCATATTTTACAGAATCATCTTTAGCGTTTGTTCCTCTCATAAGCGATAGCCGTTGTCTGATTTTCACTCTGACCAGATGATGATCCGAATTGCAGTCTGTCCCTCTAACTGATCTAACATCAATGATGCTACTGTGCCAGCGTTTATCCACTAATACATGATCTATCTGGTTCCGAGTTTCTCCATCTGGGGACGTCCAGGTGTATTTATGAATATCCTTATGCTGAAATGTTGTGCTCTTAACAATGAGATTCTTTGATGTGGCAAATGTGACTAATCTAACCCCGTTGTCGTTACTATCTTCATGAAGACTGAATTTGCCTATTGTTGGTTTGAATATATCTTCCCGCCCCACTTTTGCATTAAAATCTCCTAAGACAATTTTCATATGATATCGTGAAAGGCTATCAAATAAGCATTCTAATTCTTCATAGAACTCATCCTTGATCTTGTCATCTTTATCTTCTGTGGGGGCATGTACATTTACAATTATAAAATCATGTCGTTTACCCTTTAGAATTATGTATGATATCCTATCACTAACAAACTTAATATCTCGGATAGCGGATAGGATCCTCCTTCTGACTAAAAAACCCGTTCCAAATGCAGGTCTTTCTGCACCCCCATAGTATAATGCAAAGCTTCCTGATTCCTGACTACCTACTCCTGGCCACCTAACTTCCTGTAAAGCGACTATATCCAAGGGCGATTTATCCAATTCCTGCGTTAATATCTCTAGTGCCCCGCTATTGTATAAAGTCCTAACATTCCATGTTCCTAGGAACATGTCCCTGTGTTTGAGCCTTTGGCATGGGTTCCCTGAAGTAGTATCCCCGCCCGGAGAACCGAATGGGGGACTATTTGACCTCCGGAAAATTTTACCCCAGATGAACCCATGTCCGCATTTCTTGACGGTTGTATTTTTAACGGTGAAAGATCGTCACTTCCTTTCGACCAAGGTACTTATTTCGTCTGGCTTATCACCTTCGACCAGTCCGGCATGGGTAACCCTATCGGCAGCAATGCTAACCGCCGGCATAGCTCTCAGGATCATTTAAGCACACAAGCCACTCCACCACGACAAGGTAAAGATACCATGGAAATAATAATAATAATAATAATAGTAATAATAGTAATCATCCAATATTAATTTGCTGCCCAAACGCAGGTCCTCATCACTGCAATTATAGCATTTTCAGGCTATGGCTTGCAGCTTTACTAGGGAATTGTAAGTGTGGTAGCTTCCCGTTGCTTTCCACACATGTAAAGGATGATGAATGATGATGGCCATATGATTTCGGGGAACCGTTTGGGCTTAAAGTTTTCCTGACATTTTGTCTTTACAAGGTGAGGAAAAACCCCGATAAAAACCTTACCCCAGAAAAACTGCCCCGACCGGGGGATCAACCCGGGCCCACTGCGTGACAAGGCAGCATGCTACCTTGAGATCACAACGGTGGACTTAATAGTAATAATAATAGTAATATAAATAATAGTGGGGGCACGCCGTAGCGTAAGTGGTTAAGGCACTGAGCTACAAGCCGGAGGGTCGAGGGTTCAAGTCCCGTTGGGGTCAGGATTTTTAAACTGACCCAACCCGTCTGGCGGCACTATGGCCCTGGGGTCGGACTCAGCCTCTAACGGAAATGAAGTACCAGAACGCTTGTTCTGGGGTTAAAGGCAGCCGTCACGCAGGGCTGACAACCCGGCTGAAATCAAGTGGCCGATTTTGTCTAGAAAAAAGTGGGAGCCTTAACCTCCTACACCCCCAAAGGCATCCTGAGGACTGTTGTGGGCTCACTTTACCGTAATAATAATAATAGTAATAGTAATAATAGGAGTAGTAACAGTACAATACTAATGATGATGATAATGATAATGAATCCACAACAGCTATAATAGGGCCTATGGCCCATGTCACCTTGATGTTTTCTTCCATTTGGCCTGCAATACAAAATAAGTTTAGGCAGCTCTCCTGTAAACCTTGGATCCAGAAGTCAGCATAGTAATTAGTAATATAGTCCATATGGAGTAATTTTACTTGAACATGGCATCAGAGCACAGGTTGTAACTTTAACTTGTTTATAAACAGAGATAGACAGGCTAACTTCAAGCAATACGTACAGCAATATAAAGTAAACTTCAGTGCTAAATACAGCATTGATGTGTGAGTTTCATACATATACATAGTCAAACCTCGGTGTAATAACATTTGAAGGTCCCTCACGGTTTTGTATTGTTATACTAGAGTTATTGCCATGAGGGACTGACCCTATAAAATTCTTTTAACCTGTAGCATAATTCAAGGAGGTAACAGGCAATGGAATCCAAACATAAATTTACATATTATATACTTATGCCGGTATTTCAAGAATCAAGCTCTCTAGGCCATGCCATCAACATCTTCCGTAAGCTGAGGCTCTCATCTTTCAATTGTTCATGGAAACTTCTTTTTAATAAATATTTGTTAGCACATGATGTTGAATAGAGTGAGCCAGTTAGAGTAGGTTCTGCATGATCCCACATAATTAACCATGGAGAGACAGGTTGAGAGTCCACTCTTCACGGAAAGCTTGGTTCTTGAATACCGTCATAGTCTTGCCATAAACAACCGATAAAATTGACATATACTGTACAATTTATTCTGAAGGTTAAGCTACCAGAATGCTCAACTTCATCCTTGTTCATTGTGAGTTGATTAATGAAAGAGGAAACAAGATATCTTGAGTTTTCAACATGGAATGAGGAGAATACAAAACTTGTGTAGCTGTGACAGTCTTATATAAGGTAGGGAAAACTGCTGGAGAAAATTTTTCAGATTCTAAAAAATACCAAAATATTTATCTACCAGACTATCCAGCTGATTCATTTATCCTGGATCTGTCAAGGACTCATGCTGCGCAGAAAGCAGTGGCAAGTCGTATTTACCAAAATGCTGTCTGGAAAGTCATTATTGCTCAGGAGCCGAATATATAAAAAAATTTGAGTTGATTGAATTAACAAACCTGCAACACGACTAAATTTAGACTTAATGGTCGAAAGGTCCTCTAATAGGTCGCTGGGATTTTTACGTCCAGAAAGAATTTGTAGAAACACTTTGGTAACTATAAGTAAGTTTTTATTACGAATACTTTGACTGAATTAACATTAAATAACTTTACTTATTTGGTCGGAACATTCAGATTCTTTCAACGAGGGACCACGAGGCATTCAAAGCGTCGGCCTACAAGCAATGCCGTCATCATAGACGGCTTAGTTAGCAACATGCGAGGTATTCAACCTCCAACAAAATACAATGCCCTCGATGGCCTGATTTAACACTGACACTAACAAAACACAACCGTAACCCTAAATGGCTTCGAATGCACTGAGAGGTATTCACCACCTCAAGACAAAACAGGACTGTCACTGTTGACGACCTTGCACACACTGAGAGCAAGTCACACCTGGACACAGCACCGACAATATTGCCAGCATGACAAATGCTGCATCAAGCAATATTACCAACATGAAATGTTGGGTGCTGTACTCAGGCACCTCCAAGTGGAGACAAAGTGAATTACGTCAATAGTCGATGTAGATCACGCCAAATACGACTGAGCCAGCCGCACCGGCAAAACTGATGCGACACATGTCGCAACTATATTAATTGCCAGGATACTCATGAGGACCTTGGAATTAGAGCTTAACCTTATCAGAGAAAGGGCAAGATCCTAACATCTCCTCCAACGATGAGAAAATGTTCACCATTGTGGTATAATAAGAGGTTGTGTTTGGAGAATAAAATCACTGTTTGGGAAAAAATCTACATTAAAAAAAAATGGAGAAATAATGAACTTTGAAATTCCTGGGGAAAACGACCTGATTTCAAGGTTTTTTAATCTACCAATAGAGGGAACGAGAGGCGGCTATACAAGACAACAGAATAACGGTCACACAACATTACTGAAGATGGAACTGAAGTCTAAAGTTCCAAAAACTAGTTTAAAATAGAAGAAAATATGAGGTGAGTGATATAAAAGTTTATCTAAAATCAAATAAAGAAGTTAATAAATATATGCAAAAACATATATTTTAACAACAAATATTTTAACCTACAATTGACACTGCATAAAAACTGTAGCTAACTTATTATTTTAACAAAATATTCTTAAAAAATCAAATTATATCCAATTAAGCCAAAATTAAAATTAATTCAAAAAGTTTCACAGTTAACAAAACAAAAAGAATAGCAGAAACACATTGGACAAAATAAATTAAATTCCTGGTATAAAAAAATAAAATAAATTATATTAATTTAACCAAGAAGCAGCTATCAAATTTGACAATTTGTTGGCGAATAAATGAAAACCAAATAAAATAAAAGTAAAGTGGTCCCGCTTGGGGCCTCAGGAGGCCCTTAGGGTAGTAGGAGGTTAAGGTTCCCACTTTTTCTGGACAATCGGCACTTGATGTCAGCCAGGTTGTCAGCCCTGCGTGACGGCCACCTTTACCTCCAGAACAAGTGTCTGGTACTCATTTTATTAAGGTAATAATACATGTAGGAAAATTATAGAGCTTAATTAGTGGAAGGGTTGTTAAAATTGCCATTGGAGGCTGAGTCGATCCCAGGATCATATTATGAAAACCAAATACATAACAAAATTTCCAAAAAAATACAAAACAAATACAAACACTACACAAAAAAATTAGACAAACTCAAAACCTTTAACAAGAAATTATACACAAACATTACAATACTGATGACTGGAGGGTAATTAACTACAATAAATTTTAGTAAAGAAGAAAATAAATTACAGTTGGCCACAGTGGGCTAGTGGTTATGTTCCTTGCCTCTAGTTCCGAGGGACATGGGTTCAAACCCAGCCATGGTCAATGGATTTTTTACAATGGAAAAATCCAAGGAACAAGTCCTCCGGGAGGGACTTTAAGCTGTTGTGTCCCTAGACTGAAAATTTTCAGGCTGATAAAAGAACTACAAGCCTGAATAAAAAGGCCTCTGTGCAAAATTTGCCAATCATTTCCCATCCAGTAATACCTTAGTGTCTCATTGAAGTGTCAGGCAAACCCCCTATCACTTGCTGACTTCTATGGGTAAATGAGTGTAATTAAATTAACTTGACTATTTAACTCATGCCCCAAATGAGAGTCATGACCAATCACGTTTCAATGAATTCTGTTTTACAACCAATCACAGTCGTGTTTCACCAAATATTTATCAATATTAAATTTACCATATTAAAGAAAGCTCCTCCTTTTTAATATTCTGAAAGGTCTGACCATTATTTTGCAGTGACTGGGCCTATAAGAAATACAGCTACCAGATTGTAAATATAGTGCATGGATGTCAACACATAGTGCTTGCAGGAGTTAATATAAAAAACATTTGTAGCAATTGATTATACCACCAAAAAAGAAACCCATGTTTGCACTTTCTTAAATGTTTTTTTTCCCAGGTAATAATCCAGAAAAAATATAATTGTCATATTTACATCATACGACATCAGAAATGAATTAATATAAAGTTTGATGTGTTTCATTTTTTCTCCACTAGAGAGCATTCTTACAATATTGCGTTCGTTTGGCAATAAATAGTATGATCTGGTTGAAGTGATAAACAAAACAAGCAGATGAAGCATACCTATCGTTTCTCATTTGTTTTCAAACATCGCCGTTTGCATTAAATATATAAATATTTTTAAAATAACTATAGTTAAATAATGATTTGTGAGTAAACAGTTTATTTTATTCGTTAAATAGTCCTAACAAATGCCACTACTTGATTTCCAAATTCTCTAGATAAATTGTAAATCACTCGTGGCATTACTTATGATAATAAGTTCCCATCAGGAGCACCCTAATCCGGCACAGAGAAGGAGGGGTTAAGAAGAAGAAAAATAAGTTACTTCAATTGGTTATAAATTTAATTCCCCTCAAAATAACAAAAAAGAAACAATACAAATGTATTATTTGAAGTGAAATACCTTTAAACCAACCACAACGTAGTCAACAAAAAACATGCAAAAATATGATACCGCTCTAAGGTTATTAAAAAATCAATAACACTAATTTGACATCAGTAAAAAAAAATATTGATAAAGAACTTTAAAAAAAATCTTAAAAACCTTAAGGAAAAACTTTAAGCAGAAAATATATGAGGGTGAATCAAATAGAAATGACAATTTATTTTTCATAAGTTATTTTGGTGTGTGACTGTCACATATTCTTGAGGATGTTAGTATTCCACTGCTCACTGAATAGACACCTTTCAGCGTTCAGCAAAGTCAGTATTCCACAAATGAACAGGAGGTACATATGCTGTTGCGACACACATCATAATCAAGTTTCTTGTTAGAGAAGTGTGTAAAACCCAGGAAATTTTGTGAATACTTCAAGCACAGTTTGAAACTCCACCATCTCAAAGACTCGAGTTTATGAATGGTCAGAATTTTTTTTTTGAGGAGGACGAGATACTGTCGAAATTAAGGCCATCACTGACAGTCGGGACAAGCATACTGCGAGAACCAATTCAGGCTGTTTTGGAACTTATTGATGGTGACATCACTTGACAGTAAGAGAAATTGCTTACTTCATTTGGCATAGCTATAGTAGTGCTTGGAAAATCAGTCACAATGAACTGCACTTCCCTACAGTTTAGACTTGTCATTCTGTGATTATTGTGTGTTTTGGGCCACTGAAAGAATCATTGGGAGGTCAATGTTTCGATGATGATGATGTATGATTTTTAGTGTGTTATTTTTTTGAGAAAAGTTGGAATCACAAGAGTACCTGTAATTCACAATATCAATGTTTCCAGAGATGAGTCTGTTTAATTTATTTCTGCATTTCATTCCTGTTTTGCAATTATTGTTCTAGGTATTATTCCTGAATTCTGTCACTTCGTTCAAAATTTCCCTCATGAAATGCCAGGAGTAGTATTGCTGCCAGAGAGGGATTACCCATGTCACACAGGTCAAAATGATAAGGCAAACTAAATGAAATACCCTTGGTCCAAAAAGTGACAATCTTCACTGTACAAATGCAACCATCAAGAAATGTAGATATGAGTTCTACTGAAGTAAATGGAATGCTGATAGTATGAATAATAAAAAAACCAACAAAAATTAAAAATTGATTAAAAATAAAAAGTCAGGAATATATCAAATTGAATGCATGGGTTCTGAAAGATATATATATAGGAAAAACAAAAAAAAACCTAAAAATAGAACCAAAGAACACATAAGAAATATTAAAAATGGGGGAAATAGAAAAATCTGCAGTTGCTGTTCATGTTTGTCTGAAAAAACATAATATAAATTCAGACAACTAAATTATTAAAACAGTTAGAAAATACAAAAGAGCTGACTATTGGGGAAAAAAAATAAATCTATTCAGAAGAACAAAAAACAGAGTTATGAATTTTGAAATACCGATGGAGCGTGACCTTGTTTGGAGGTTGGCAACCACAGGATGGAGCTGACATCAACATCCAGGTTGTGCAACATAAATCAAACCAGTCTGGACAAGCTGACGATAAAACAGAATTGTTTTGAATATGTTCAAAAAAAAATCAACATTAATATTGAGGTAAGATGATCAGACTAAATATAATATAATGAATACATTCATGCTCAATTATAATAGAAAACTCCTGTGCTAGATTCATCAAATCATGAAGGAGTGGTGTTATTCTGCCTAAGAAACGGTTATGATTGCTTGGCTCCTTATGTAAATAAGGTATCTGTATACAGAATTCCAATTTATATTTTATGCAAAGAGGCAAATTTAATCATGAATGGAGATCATCTCACAAATGACTCTGTACTTCAAAATTTTGGGATCAACTTTACCAAAATTGTACTAGAAAGCAAGAAGGAGAATGGAGATCACCTGAGATTCTGGGCATTTATACTATTACTAATAAAAATCAATATTGAGGCATGAACATTTCTTACCTCATATATCTTATGTTCTTCAACACAGAACTGCAGTTTCAAGAGCCATCGCTCCTCTTATCAGCTGCTGTCATGACTGTGGTATAAACGTCAAAAGGAGAACAGTCCGTGACAGCAAAGATATGAAGGAGCGATGGCTCTCGAAATTGGGGTTCTGTGTTGAAGAACAAGATATATGAGGTAGAATATCCATGACTCAATATTGAGTTTTATTTAATTGAAAAACACTCATAATGTAAAATTCCCAACATTAATATGTGATTGAAAATTTGGATTTACCAGAGAAAATTGTGAAATTCAACAAATCAATGCGAATCATTAATAGAGTTTTAAAACCTTAATTAGTGCAAAAATAACTCATACTCGTCCTTTATCAAGAATGGCTCGACCAGTCCTATGTTATGGGAGGTGAAGCGTGGGACTATAAGGACGAGAGATTGAAAGTAGACTAACAGCTTGATGAGATGAAATTTATGCGCCGAACACCAAATGGGATTGAAAGAAAAATGTAGAAATCCTTCAAGAACTTAATGTGTCACCAATACTGGACTACATCTCCAGATATCAGCTAACTGGAAGGAACATGTCTCAAGAATGGCTAGATCCAGAATCCCCAAGGCAATAATGAACTACTGTCCAAATGGGAAAGGTGCACTTGGTCGACCTATGAAAATGGCACGAAAACCACTTTCTCATGCCTGTAACAGTTCTTCTAGGACTAATACCTGGCAGGATGATGATGATGATAAGACTATTACTACTTCTATGATCTTCTTGTATCTTGTAAGCCCATGTTTCCCTTAACAGAGATTTAGGCGCTCTTCCCCTACAGGGAAGAACTTGAACCATACTCATTTTAGTTACACTTGTTTTCGTATAGATGTCATTGGGTGGTCCGTGGTCAGCGTTCCGCTTCATACTGACATCTAGGAAACCAAGGCAGTACTAGGACGGGAAAATTCGTAAATTTTGCTTAGAGGCCTTTCATTCAGGCTTAAGGATCTTTTCGAGCCTGAAAATCTTCAGACTCGGGACCCACGGCTTAAAGTCCCTCCCGGAGGACTTGCTCCTTGGATTTTTCATCCATAAAAAAATCCAACGACCCCAGCCAGAGTTTGAACCCGCGACCCTCGGGACCAGAACAAGGAGCATAACCACTAGTCCACCATGGCCAAGTACTTCTATGATACATAAAAAAAATTTATAATTTTATTAAAGAGCTCTTTACAATATGAACTTCCTTGTAAATGTTTCTATAAAATATTATTGCTAAATATCCCAATTCCAATATTAACTTATCCGTCCAGGACAGGACCTCCATCTCAAAGCAAATAACACAGAAGATTGGTGTCCTACAAGGCGACCCCCTGAGCCTGCTTCTATTTTCGATCACCCAGCTTATGTGACACAGATCCTGAAGGGTGATGCCAAGCTCTACATGTATGCTGATGACATGGCCCTGACTCCCCATGTGCGAAACACTGCAAGCCAATTTCAACTGACTTGCAAAATGGGCAGATGAGAATGACCTGAAATTGAACAAGACAAAACTGTTCATACGACCTTCAGGAGAGGAGACAGACTTGCGGAAAAGGACAAGATTATGCTGAATACCCAAGCACTGTCCACAGTTTCAAATATCTAGCTTCACTCTCCAGCCTAAGGGAAACTCCTTCAACCTGCATACCACGGACAGGACGAGTCTAGCCACTAAAGCCATGCACGAGATAAAAGACATCACCATGATTGTCCATGGAAGCAGCAACATTAAGATTACACCCATAGCCACATATGGCCTTCAGTTTTTATGACATCATCTGGAGCCCAAGAGCCTTAGACTCCTTGAAAAAGTGAAATTGATATATTTGAAAAAAGACAGTGGGTCTGTCAAAGTTCACACCCTCCCATACAGTCTATGAACTGACAAAGGAGTCATTTCTCATAGAAGAGCTCCGATTAAAACTGTACCTGCCATCTAAAGCGAGCTATAACATAGTACTAAGGGCCGCATGCAAATACATTAGTCTCCACCCAAATTACTTCCAATCACTGGTGAGCTAACTTTCCGTGAGCAAGTGCAAAGATCGAATTAGGGACCCACTAACTGGTCATGCATGAGAAGTCGTAGTTTTCGTAAATTGGCAAGAAATTATCCAGAATTCTCAGCGATAAAAACCCACTTCCGTTATTTTCATCTGCTAGGGAATGCATTTACGCTTGCATCCCGCAAATAATACCATATACGATGACATCTGCATCGCGCGATATTACGCCGATTCTCCTGTTCTTCCAGTTGAATTCTTTGGTAGACTCTATCAATTCGTCTTTCTCCGCGTATAACCGAAAACATGATCGAAGTCTTCAAGGTCCGACATCTTGGATATAAAGCAGCAAGGTACGCGGCAAGGTTTCAAACTACTTCGGTTACCATCGGTTCCCATCGGGTTGCTCACGATTCATTCTCTGCAAAGTCACCTCACCAGGTAGCTTAGGAATTTCGACAATTATTATCGCATGAACAGATTTTTGAGTATGCAAAAAACATCTTTGGATGCAACTTCTCAGCAGAGAATAGACTTTTACGGTCTAATGTGTTCATAGATACGACCCTAAGAGAGCTGCAGGCAAAAAAAAGAGTCCATTGGACCGACTTCAAAAAACTACCGATGCCATGATCTCAGAAGACTGGAAGAAGCTGAACTACAAGCTACGACATCTAGTGACCCGCCTAGCAGTACATGTTTCCATCACAGATTGTATAAAATGAAAAAGTTTCATGACTTGGACCAGAATGTGTGTACAAGTGATGCAGATATCATGTCAGAGATACCATTATGCTAAAGTTAAAAAACAGAGGACAATCTTTAACTGTACAGAGAGATAAATTAATGTCATCGGTATTGATTAACTAACCTTTGCACATGGTGCACTATACATTATTATATTATTATAAACTTACACTTTCTGACGATATGCTGTGGTATAAACATCAAAAGGCGAACCTTCAGGTGGCCTATGATATCTTTCTGAAGCCAAGGTCTGAGAGTTAGATCATATGCTCTTCTCTTGTCTGGACGACTTAAACTGAATATGCTTCATTAAGTTTCACAAATTTGCATGTTTTATCTGGATCTCCTCTATTTCTATCAGGATGACACTGCAGAATACAAAATAAATAAATTTCACACAGGCACAGCTATTTCAAAATGAAAATATAAAATGTTCATTAATCATATTATTGTGGATAGATTTTAAATTAATTAATGGGGTTAGGCATGAGTTTATAGAAATTCATAACATATAGAACAAAAATAAAAACAATATATCTTAGTGTGATATTCCAACCAAAGTCAGTAGTAAACAATCTGGAATGCTGACGTGCCCAATTAAAAATCACAAATACCAGTAAAAGCAATAAATCAAGAGAAAAAAAGTATATTACGATGCGAGGTTGGAAAATGGTTTTTAATTTCCGAGATTCTGTAAAACACTTCACAAAGTGCATTGTACACTATTTTTTTGCACGATGGTGTTTTCAAAATAATAAATAATAACATCTTTGTTGGAAATATTTGCGTTCATTACAAACAATTGACTAACGTTAACAGTGTGGGCAATGTTTATTAGTTAAGACAACAGAGGGCGTGAGACAATTTAATGATAAAATTTAAAATAAAATAAATGACGGCAAGTATGTATTTATTGTTTTATATTGTTTCAAATAAAGTTCAGGTTAAGTTAATCATATTTGAAGAGAAAAATTATACGCTCAGACCGGGACTTGAACCCGGGGACCCTTGGTTCTCTAGACCAAGTGCTCTACCAACTGAGCTACCTGAGCAAGGTACCGATCTAAAACGCAAATCTTTCGCTATATACATTGTAATAAATGCAGTGATTGTTTCATATAATGTATATTAACACTACCTTTTGGATATTTTTATATATACATTGTATGTAGTATACATAGAGGGCAGTGGGGTTTTACTTCCCACACGTTTTGTAATATGTAATATTACAGTATAGTTATTTTTATTGCTCTCCAAGTCACAACAGCCTAGTAGGCCTTGGCCTACCAGCGGCTGCTGGTCTCACGTCCAGATGTGTTAATTGCAGAGGTAGATGATCATCAAGCAAGTGTAGGGGTGACATGTAGTCAGCATGACGGGTCCCCCAGCCGTTATAGCTGGTCTTAATAATAATAATAATATAATAATAATAATAGCTTTATTTTACCTGGCAGAGTTAAGGCCTTAAGGCCTTGTCTACCACTCAACCAGGTCTTCTCAACCTGGAGTTGCTACTTATTGTAGCTACCCAAATGCCTCATGATGCGGGTCTATACTAGTCGAAATTCCATGAGAAAATTTCTTCCCTCATGGGGACTCGAATCAGCGCAAGTCTCATAGCTCTTCACCAAGGCTTCTTGCCTTAACCACTCGTCTATGGCGCGGGACTATTTTTATTACAGTATAGTTATTTAGGTTGGCAACCCTGAAATGTAGGAAGTTTAACTTTCGATCATGGTCGTCATTGCTATAAATACGACAAAATGCACTATCGCACAAAAAACATTTTAAATTGTAAATTAATTAAGTTTTCTTTGGATTAGAGTTCTCGTTTTTTTGTAAGATAAAATAAACAGGGTATTTATTAGTAATAATTAGAGTCCGGATGTTAGACACTTAAAAAATTCAAAATAGGCAGGCAAAAAGGCACTAAAACTTCAAAATAGGCTCTTACAAAAATGGACTACAACATACATTTTTACAGCCTTACGTAAAAACTATAAACATATGTTATCAATAGCATACGAAGATATCAGAGATGATTTTGGGACTTGTTTTGCATTTTTACAAAGAGCAGACTTATGTTCTGCAGTGTGTACGTGCTGCAAAACATGGTACTTCGTGCAATTCACTGAAATTTTACACACTTTGCAAAACAATATTGAACTGTCACTTGAGAATATTTCTGCACCAAATTCTTTCACGAAATTGGTCAGTTTGTCCTTTATTGTTGTCCGTTCTTTAGGCATCGTAAAAAACAACTGTTCTATAGGTAAAAAAAAAAGCTAGATACACTTGCCATACCACTTTGTCTTTGAAGTACTTGACTGTGAATGAGAACTATAGACTGAATTCAGTGTTACCAACATCAAAAATAATATTGCCAGTCACTTAATGGTTTCAGAACCAGGTGTGAGACAGAGAGAAAGAAAGCTTGAGCCATCTAGGCCTACCTTTTTGTCCCTCAGCAATATTTGTATTGAAAAGAAAAAAAAGCTTTACTATAGAACTTTCCCCAAGGCTTAGAGCCGGAGAATAATACAATGGAACATAGCTTAGGGCTATTTCATTTAATGTGAGTGCATGAAGTGGAAAGATTAAAATAACCGGTACTTGTTACTTCGCCTAACGGGATGCATTTAGAGGAAATCGTCTACCTGCTCAGTATTGCCACCATTATCCTAAAATATTCTAACAGAATTTATAAAAAGAACACTTGAAATTTTTATACAATGATATGTGTCATGAAGTTTGTCCACTTCAATTAATTTCATTGAAATACTAGGTTAATTTCAAGAAAAAATGGCAAATAGGCATTTATAGGCATTATAAGCTGAAATAGGCATTTATAGGCAAAATGAACTTCATGGAAAACAACTCTAGGGATGTCAGTAGTGAACTTATATGAAGTCACTTTTACAATATCTATAATAAATAATTGTAGGCATTTTCCCTAACATCCAGTCTCTAGTAATAATACTTATTAAACTGTTATGGGAATGGGGATGATAGACTCCGAAAAATGTCCAGGTGATAGGATCATATTACATGAGGCAAGGTGCAGAGTTTCTGTAGTAGTCAAAAATAAGTATTTATGAAGTAATGTAGTTCCATTTTTTATTAATAGAACATTATAGAAAAACAAAATAAAATAAATCTAAATATATATGGAATATGTCCCACATTCTCGGAATAATAATCCTAGAAGAGTACATAAGAGATAGTTAAGATGCAGAGAGGCAAGTTTCATGATTTTGAAATTATATTTCAATTAACACTTTCCAGAATTAGTTATAGTTTTATATTAAAAAAAAAACTATGTTCGAACCGGGAGTCAAACTCCAGATCTCTGACTCTGTACATCAGTGCGATAACCATTATGCCTTCCGAATTTCCGATAGGAACGTCAAATTTTTTCTTTTCTAATTTTTTCTTTCTAATATAAAACTATATCCAATTTTGGAAAGTGTTAATTTAAAATATAACATAAAAATAACAAATTTTAATGTTCTTCTTCTTCCTTTCAAGTATTAGGCCAAGGCCTGTTACGATCCTATAGAAAATTTTATGTTTAAAAGTGATATTTAAATTCTCAATAAAAAATACTCCAAATAGAAGTCGTCAGATGGCGTTGTTGACAGCAATGGCTTTCAGTCTTCAGACGAAAGGAGAATTGTACAAGTGGAAAGAAATTTTACATTCCTATCGGAAGTTCGAATGGTGTAACAGTTACCGCTCTGACATACAGAGTCAGAGATTTGGGGTCCAACTCCCAGTTTGTTCATAACAAAAAAGGTTGGCACAGATATATGGCACCATCTGGCGATAATTCCATAAACATTTGTGCATGCACACTGCTATTCTGTAAACTTAGAAACAAATTTTTAAGTTATTGCAGGCCTACAGTTTTTCCTTATAAATTTACCACTTCATGATTTAACCCTCTGCATTCCACTGGTAAAATACCTTGTGTCAGAGATTTAAATCGCATCTGCCGATTTGATTGGTTTTGCAACTAATTTAAATATATTGTCTGGCAGGTAATGGACAGAAGCATCAGAGCCAATACTGTACACAAGATTAGTTTATTAAATAACATGCATGTAATTTATTTTGTTAGCTTAGGAAGAGGGAAGTTGGTATACGTCCACTTATTAAAAACATTTGGGAATTTATTGTAAAAGTTGGTAACACCAATTGTCATCTAGCAGAACCTAAATTAAGCATGTTCGTGCATGGCACTGTGATTTTGGAAAAAATTGTGCGAGTCAATTACTAAACTATTTCCAAATGGTTACCTCTTTTACTTAACATAATTTATTTGCTCACAAAATGTTAAAATAAATATGGGAAAAACTGCACTTAAACTAGCGTGAAATATTTTCAAAGTCCTATAGAACAACAGTGCACATGCGCCAGAGTTTATAGAGCCAGCGATAACCCACAATCGAACCACTTATTGATTATCGTCCTCGATTACTATCCGTCGCTATGAAATTTAAATGACCAATATTTGCAATAAATCCCCAAATCTATGTTTAAAAAATATATTAATAATATTAAAATTACCATACATTTATTAAATAAATATCAAATTATTGTATTGTCACGGGTCCTTCACAAGTATACAAAATTTCAAGTCGATCTAATTAATTTAAGTGGGTGAAAATCGCGTTGAAAGATTCATTTACATAGATAGATACAGGTCAAGCTAATATAAAGTGTGGTAAAATGGGTGTACACTTCCTTATCACTCCCTAACTCTGATCCAACCAGTGATAACTCAAAACAGCGATAGAAAAATCATAGACTAAGTAATATACTCTATGGAGAAAATAGCAGTTAGCATCACAATATTGTCTAACAGCGTCATCATATTGTGATTTGCATATTTAAATAAATACTTCAAAATTGTCTAATAATGTTATAAAATTTGTTTGAAAAAGTTTAAAATATTAAATAATGTTAGTAAATACAGAAGAAGAGCTATAGTTTACAACAATATAACTGAAAAATCAAGCGCTAGTAGAAGTGCAATTGAGCCTAACGTAATCTTCGAAATTTGCACTAGTTAATTTGTATTACCCTGTTTAAAATAACCATACCAATAATTTGAATTGATATTTAATATACGAATAATGAAATTGTAAGATTATATTACTATCCCTAACCTACTACTTAAAATACAAATCTATCAATTAATCTCACTTGTTTTGATAATTTTATGAAAGATTCACGAACTTCCTTTCCAGTACAGTTTCTTGGGAGATTCAACGTATCATAATGTGACGCAGACAAAATTCTGTAAAAATAAAGATCAGTCTACATGCGGATAGTCAAAATCAATTCCACAATAAATTATATTACAAAACTAAAACTTACGTACCTGCAAAAGTGAATATTTCGCTTCAGATTTATAAAAGAGCGACCTGATGTCAAAAATAGTCTAACAAATTGGAATGACATCACGTAATTATCTCTCTAGATTCAGTATTTAGTACACAGGCATTTTTCTTAGTTACATGGCTCGATTATAACTATTCGCGATATTTTATAATATCGAAAATTTTGTTATTGATAAATATAATACAATATTGTTCTTGGAGCCATCTTCGAAACAGCTGTTTACACATTTCTTTTATTATTGTAGCCAACATATGCATTATATTTCAGGAAGAATATATACCGTTATCATTATTAATTCAATTATACCTACAGACAAACATCATTTATATGAATATATTGATAATAATATATTTTTATTTAAATATAACATAAAAAATAGTAGTATTATGTAATATTAAATGAATGCACATGTTGGCTAACCTGCTTTCGCATTTGGTTATCAATTTACACATTTACACTTTTACAGTGTATGGTAAAATGGAGAATGAAGATGGTTAATTCATATGGTTCTCTTTTATTCATACCACTTTATCTATTATTCGTTACTGCTGCTGACATATATGGGAACACATAAAAAAAACTAATTTGATCCACGGAATGAATACATCTAAAACTATTTATTATCCCTAATTTATAGTCTAGTAAATTGTTTATTATTTAATCAGGTCTGCAATATTTTGGTAAAACATTTATTTAGTTAGCAGTCACCAAACATTAACTATTGTACTTTATTAGATATGATGGCTGTGATGTATAAACCGTCGCACACAATTTTCCATGTAACATTCTTATGCCACTGATGCAATAAACACTTTCGACCATTTATAATAACGTTTGGTTTCTTTTCAAATATAATTTGTCCATCATTAAAATGTTTTAAAAACGAATAATATGAACATTGAAATAATCACTACTGGCTTTATAAGTAATGTTTAAATTACCAATAAAAAGTCTTCTTAATAAAGAAGCGCCCATTTGTAAAAATCATAGCAATGCTCGTAGCATTTGGGGTTAATAATAATAATAATAATAATAATAATAATAGCTTTATTTTACCTGGCAGAGTTAAGGCCTTAAGGCCTTGTCTACCACTCAACCAGGTTTAAAAAAAAAATACAAAAGAAAAAGTCTTAAATCTAAATTACAATATATATATATATAAACGATTACAAGTTATGAATACAATACAATTAATATTTATAATGTATTTTGATTTACTCTAAATTTAACGAATTAAATATATAATATGTACAAGATATATAAAAAAACGAGGAAAAGATTAATGACATAGTATAAAATTAAATAAATAGAGAAAAATTAATTATTAGACAACAGGTAACTGTATAAGCGTGACTTAAAGGTGCCAAGTGTGCGGCAACCCCTGATATCTTGAGGAAGGAGATTCCAGGAGCGGGCGGAGGCTACTGTGAAGGAAGTAGAATAGGAGGAAGTGCTATGAAGAGGAATTGTTAGCAGACTGCTATCTTGTGACCTAGTGTCAATATTGTGGTAGGAGGATAACTTCTCAAATCTGGACGCCAGGTAAGTAGGAATGTAGGAATTCAGAAGCTTGAAAAGTAGCGAAAGAGAGTGCAATTTACGTCTGTCAGTAAGACGGAGCCAAGAGAGGTTATTAAAGTGTTCGGAAATATGGTCATAACGGCGGATATTGAAAATGAATCGAATGCAAGCATTATGAACACGCTGCAGTCTCTGCGACAAGGCATAGTTTAGATCATTATATATAATGTCACAATAATCGAAGTGTGGTAACACAAGATTCTGCACTAGGATTTGTTTTAACGAAACTGGGAGAAAATTCTTTAAACGTCTAAGATAATGTAAGATGGAGAAAGTCTTTTTACATATGTGTTTCACTTGTGTTTGCCAGGTTAAATTTGCGTCTAGATGTAGTCCAAGATCTATTACTGAAGAAGAATAAGGGATAATTATATTATTTATAGTAATGTTTGGAAGTGTAGATATGTCAAAGGTTGTAAGCAGTCTTTGTTGTCCCATTAGAATTACTTGTGACTTGTTAGGATTTAGATTTAGACCGATACTTGAAGACCAGTTAAAGATGGATATGAGATCGTCATTCATTTTCATCAAGCTGTTATAGAGAGAATGAGGAGGTGAATGTAGGTAAATTTGGAGATCATCAGCATAGAGGTGATAACGGCAGTGCTTTAGTACAGTTGGCAAATCATTTATGTAGATTGAGAAAAGAAGAGGTCCGAGAACACTGCCCTGGGGGACTCCAGCCGGCACGTTACGCCAAGTCGAAGATCTAGAGTTTAATGAAACGTATTGTTGACGACCGTGCAGGTATGAGTCGAACCAGGATACAGCGCTGTCAGACAAATGTAGGTGCTTGAGCTTTATCATAAGTAAGTCGTGGTCTACTGTGTCAAAAGCTTTGCTGAAGTCAAGTAAGGTTAAAGGAGTCAATTGACGTCTGTCCACGGCTTCACGAATATCTTCGGTAATTTTTAGCAAAGCTGTGGTTGTGCTATGACCAGATCTAAAGCCGGATTGATAAGGATCAAGGAGGTGATTTTCTTGGAGATAATCAGTCATTTGCTTATGTACAATATATTCCAGGGCTTTAGATAATGTCGGAAGGATGCTAATCGGTCGGAAGTCATTACAGTTAGTAGGTGTACTTATTTTTGGTATAGGCCGAACTCTAGACTGTTTCCATACAATAGGGAAGATAGAAGTTATAAGGGAAGCATTGAAAATATGAGTCACTGTGGGTAGAATAATGTCAATGATTTTATTTAGCATTAAAATGCTGATGTTATCTGTTCCTTGCGCATTGGATTTAATCCGCTTGAGTGCTTTTTTAACGTCTATAGGCGAAATGTCGTAAAAGTAAAATTTATCTCTTCCTATATGTGGGGATGGGGATAAGTCTTTAAGAATGTCTATTTTAGTCTTGTTGTCTGGAGGTGTCATGGGTATTGAGGGTAAAATGTTCATTTAAGTCATCTACAGAAATGTCTATAGAGTCAGTTGAGGGATTCAACTGTCTAAGTCCCATTGCACGGAGCTTTCGCCAAGTGTCCCGTGCACTTATTTCAGGTCCGATTATACTGTGGGCGTGTCGTAGTTTGGCATTACGTATAGTTTGTGTAGTTGTGTTTCTAAGTTGTTTGTACAGTTGCCAGTTCTCGTCATTTTTATGTCGTCTGTATGTTCGGTATGCTTTGTCTCGTTTTGACATAAGTTCACGTATTGAATCATTCATCCAGGGAGCAGGGGAGCGGGAAAATCGTCGGGTTTTTACTGGTGCATGTCTGTCGTATAGTTGTAGTATCAGTGTATTAAATGTGTCTACTTTTTCATCAACTGATCTAAGATTCCATATTGAATACCAAGGTAGTTCTAAAGCGTCTGATTTTAGTTTAGTATCGTCTATGTTTTGTAAATTTCTGTACGTAATTAATTTAGAGCGTCTTTTAGGACATTGGAGTGAGTATTCTACGAATACAATGTCATGAGCAGATATGCCAGGAGCAGGAATTTGTCCATATGACAGTACTTTCTGTGGATGTGTAGTCACAATTAAGTCCAGTAGAGTGTCGGAAGTAGCAGTATGGTGTGTAGCAGAGAGAGGAACAATGGTCATATTAAAGCTTTGGAACATATTTTTAAGTTGTATGGCTGGTGAGTCAGTCTGAAGAAGATTTGTATTAAAATCGCCTGCGACAATAACGTGTTCATAATGAGGCAATGAATCGTTCAGAGCGTTTTCTAGATCCGAAAGGTGCCCAATTTTTGGAGGTTTGTATACAATGCATAAGAGACATTTTTTTAGACTGGCTTGAATTTCTACGAATAAGAACTCGGGGCGAGCGGAATATACAGAAGGGGACTTGTGGACAATTCTTGGATTAAGCTCATTTGATATAAAGGCACAAACTCCTCCACCTCTTTTATCTATTCTGTCATTTCTGAGCAGTGTATATCCGTCTAGGTGAACAAGGGACGAAGGTATGGATGGGGTGAGCCAGGTTTCCGAAATTAAAATGGCGCTCAGTCCAAGAGATGAAAATATGGTTTCAAACTCATCAAAGTGGGACAGAATGCTTTGTGAATTTACGTGAGCGATTTTAAGTGATGATTTATCAATAGAAAATGCATTCCTAAGTAGACTGGTAGTTGTTTTTGGAGGGGATGGTAGGGATTGAGGAATGTTGCTACCTGTGTTAAAAGCTGTCTGCACAATAAGAGGGTGATTGGGGAAGGTGAGTGAGTCAAGGGTTGCAAATAATTCATCATTTGTCAGCTCAATGTTGCCAATAGCAGAAAGTAAAAATAAACTATGTACTGTAATAACTCTAATAAAATTAAAATAATTTAGCTAAAACAAATAACTTAAAAAATGAAAATAAAACAAGTAAGCTGTCCTAAATAAAAAATAATAAACTTAAAACTTACCTAAATTAGAAATAAATTAACAATATAATTGTTAGCAAAGAAAAGACAAATAAAGTAAACATATTTTACACTCAGGTCCTATCTAGTTGATATCCGTAGAAGATCTAATTTTGCGTTTTTCGCCATTTACTTTGGCTATGACGGCACCGTCCATTGTCCATACATTTTGAATACCGTATTTTTGTATACTGTCTTGTAGCAGGCGATAGCGACACTTCGTTAGGTCCTCGCGAACAGTGACCCCACTTCCTTTCAACTTTTTCTTGCTTAGAAAAACTTCACTGCGCTTGCGGTAACTAACAAATTTCACTATTATAGCCCGCGGTCTTTCTGCATTATTAACACCAACACGGTGACTTCTGTCAATGTCTGTCACTGATAGATCGACACCGATTTTTTTGGCCCACCTCGATGGCTTTCTGGTCAGTGTCCTCTCCGGCCTCTTCTTTTACACCAAAAATTCTGAGGCATTGACGTCTCTGGTATTGTTCTAGATCGTCTAATTTATTTTCCAACACCTCAATCTTTCTGTCTTTTTCATCGAGGGTCTTTTTCAGATCCTCAATTACTTTAGTGTTGTCCTCGATGGTCTTCTGCAGTTCAGCCACTACCTGGTCCCGCAACATGGACACAAACACCTGCAGAGTGCTGGGATCCTGCAGCGCCTCTTTCACCACACGTTTCACTGCTTCCCTCCGTAGAACTTGTCGAATCATTGTTTGAATTACGTGTGTTTTTACCCATGTTGTTAAATGTACACACTTTTGACACTAACTAATATAAATTTAAACTTAAACTGACTACGAATATACAACTTTAACTATGAAATAACGAAGGCACCTGCTGAAAAGTAACTTAAAACCTGGAGCGTAACTTGTGCGTGTTAGTAGCTAGCCGCCATGACACAGGGAATTAACTATGTATAAGAGAAGAATACTCATTTAGATTGGAGGCCTAGGTAGCTCATTTGGATAGAGCATTGACATAGAGAGTCAAACCCCAGTCTAGGCATATATTTTCTTTTCAAATATGATTGTGTTATATTTGAAGAGAGAAATTATACGCTCAGACTGGGTCTTGATCCCAGGACCTTTGGCTTTCTAGGCCAATGCTCTACCGATTGAGCTACTTGAGCAAGTTCCAATATAAATGCAAATTCTTCCCTTATATACGCTGTTAATCCATTTGCAAGATAGAAGCAAAGGTTTCATAGCATTTGGTGCACGGGAATTAACAGCGTATATAAGAGAAGGATTTGCATTTAGATTGGAACTTGCTCAGGTAGCTCAGTCAATAGAGTATTGACCTAGAAAGCCAAAGTCCAGGTTTCAAGCCCCTGTCTGAGCATATAATTTTTCTCTTCAAATATGATTTATCCATCATTGAGATGTATGAAATTAATAATAAAAACATTGATGATTGATTAGCTAAACCTATGTTAATATAACTGAACAATAAACAGTAATACATTGTCACCATTAATAATTCCTTAATGTGTGCAAATTTTCAGATTTTATTTATAAATAAGTGAGGAAACAGATGAAAAGAATATATTAGATATTCCAGATCGTTATAAAGAAATTGGCATATGAACTGCTTCTCATAAGGTCCTGGCTTCATCAAAAAAAAATGAAGACACTATTGCTGACAGATAAAGAATCTATATACATTTATTAAAATCTAATGAATAAGTTGAGTTAATTAATATTAAATAATTTATTTGGTGTTATATCGTTGATAAGTGCAGGCTATAAATCTAAACTAAGCAAATATATTCAAAACTTAGTTTAATTCATTTTCTTTCTTTGAACAAAGTAATATTTTTTTCAAAGAGTTTAAAAAAAATGTTTTTAGCAACTCAAAACAATTCAACAGTGGAATTGTTTGATAGGTGGTAACAGAAATAAAATATATTTCCTTTTTAAATTGGATGATGTTATGCATCAACCTGCTAAGAGCTATTTTCTAAAAAAATGAGATTTTGATGCCATATGTTGCACTGGCTCATGAAATAAGTGTATGTATGCTTTTGGTGGTAAATCTTTAAATATAGCCTTATTATTAAAGAAAAATGTAAATGCCATCGTCCTATCAGAGATTCTATGTTTTGCAACAAACAGCTATGAAACTAGATCTTCATAAATGCTAATTTAAATTTTACATCATAAAGCTAAGTGCCATATGTTACTACTCTTAGATTGTTGATACATTAGAATCAAACAAGGAAAATAACTTGCAATATCCAGTATTGTTAGTTAGATGCTACGATAAATAGTGAAGATTGACTTAAAAATATATTTTTAGATTTTCTTTTTAAATTGGACGATGTTATGCATCAACCTGCTAGGTGCCATTTTCTAAAATAAATTATATTTTGATGCCATCTGTTACACTGGCTCATGAAATAAGTAAATGCATGCTTTTGGGGCAAAATCTTTAAATATAACATTATTAAAGAAAAATGTAAACGCCATCGTCCTATCAGAGATTCTATGTTTCGCAACGAACAGCTATGAAACTAGATCTTCATAAATGCTAATTTAAATTTTGCATCATAAAGCTAAGTGCCAAATGTTCCTGCTCTTAGATTGTGTGATGCATAACAATCAAACAAAGAAAATAACTTGCAATATCCAGTATTGTTAGTTAGGCGACTATGATAAATAGTGAAGATTGACTTAAAAACATTTTTCTCAAAACTTACATAATGGCTCATAGCCAGTTGATGCATAACACCATCCAATTGAGAATTGATTCTCATCCTTCAGTAATAGCTACTTATGTACTACTAATAAATTGAAAGACAAGAATGATTATTATACACGAAATGTGTA
Organism: Diploptera punctata; assembly: GCA_030220185.1. Taxonomy (NCBI): domain Eukaryota; kingdom Metazoa; phylum Arthropoda; class Insecta; order Blattodea; family Blaberidae; genus Diploptera; species Diploptera punctata. The sequence goes on along the minus strand of JASPKZ010002227.1, from coordinate 17,362 downwards.
AATATTAAACTTCTGCTCATAGTAGATACAGTACTAAAGAAATTAACTGACTTCTTTAATTATAAAGAGAGTGGCTTATATATAAAGCAATTTAAATAAATAAAAATAAAATTTTGCTTTTCGAAATGAAAAAAATCATATTTCTTATTGCAACATAGGGTCCACTCTACCAATTTGTTTACATCAATCAAATGTTTAGTGGGGAATTAACTTCATATTTATAAGTATCCATCCATCCATAGTAATTCTGCCTAAGGGCAGGTCCTTCACTGCAATCATAGCACTTCATGCATGCTATGCTTGCAGCTTTACATAGGGAATTGTAAGTGTGGTAGCTTCCCGTTGCTTTCCACACAGTGAAGGTTATGATGATAGGGATGATGATGATGATGATGATAGGGATGATGATGATGATGGCCATATGATTTCGGGGACCGTTTGGGCCTTAAAGTTTTCCTGACATTTGTTTTACAGGTGAGAAAAAACCCCGATAAAAACCTCACCCAGAAAAACTGCCCCAACCGGGGATTGAACCCGGGCCCGCTGCGCGACAAGGCAGTATGCTACCTCGAGACCACAGGGACATTTATAAGTATAATCTTTGAAATTAATATAGTTAGCCACTGTTTGTAAATTCAGTTAGCCTTGCAAAAAATATGATATATAGACAGTTTATACTGCCATTATTCAAAAATATATTTTTCAGAATTAGTATTAAAAATGAAGATAAATATACATTGTTACTGTATTGTTTAATTTTTGAGTTATATAAAAAACTTTAACATTCAAATTTGTGAAAATAAATCTGAATTTTTATTGAACATGTAATTATCTCTCATGGTAGTATAAAATATGCATATGTTAAACTTTTATAGGAAAAATCAGTATGAGGTTTAAGATGTACGTTAAAATTCTTTATACCTAACCTCACATCCAGTCTTCTAATTATACCAGTTTCATCTCCAGTAATATCTCAACTTATATGTATATGTACTTAAAAATTCAACATTTCATGTTTTAATAAAAATTTTAACTAACTCACTGGCACTATCAAACCCGGAGGTTCATGGCCGCACGGACATAAGCTCTCCATATATCCCTATCCTGAGCCAATGTTTTCCAATCATCTCCTATATAATCCACTTCCCTCAAATCATAGTTAATGTTATTCTCCCACCTCATTCTTGGTTTACCAACTTGGAGTTTTCCCTCTTGTTTTCTACAAGAAGCTTCCATGCATGTCTTTCATTCCCCATTCGTGCCATATGTCCTGCCCATCACAGTCTATGAGACTTAACTGTTTTCATTATATCTGACCATGTAATTCACTGTTATGCAGTCTTCTCCATTCACCTGTTTGTTCATCTCTGTTTGGTCAAAAAATTTCCTAAGAACTTTATTCTCAAATACTCGTAATCTCCTTTCCTCCCTTAAAGTAAGAGTCCACGTTTTGCATCCGTATAATATAACTGGTTAGAATAATAGTTTTATATATTTTTCAATTTAACGTTTTTTGAAAGGAGTTGGGAAGTCAAGACTCTCTGTAATGCATAATAGCATGAAATTGAATAGTAAATATTCAATGATGGGAATTAACATTATGAGGCAATTCACAATTTATATAAGTGAGTTGAAAATAACTATTTACATCTCACCTTATAAGATTCCGTGTTTCTCACAAGACCAGTTTCAGAAGCTATTGCTTCCATCTTTAGCCAAAACTCCAACTGTCAAAGTTTTGGCTGAGGATTGAAGCAACAACTTCTGAAACTACTCCTGTGAGAATAACAGAGTTTTATGGGGTGAGATGTAAAAACTTATTTTCGACTCTTCTTCTTCTTCTACTACAAGGTTTAGGCTATGCAGCCTGTTCCGGCGAAGTTAAAAGTGGAGTCCATCTTCTACGTCGTCGGCCAACATCTCTTGTTCCTCTGGGGATTATACAGGAAGGTTCTTTTTGGTATTCTTTCGTTGTTCATTCTCATTAAGTGTTCTGTCCATTTCTTATTATTTTCGCTGATTTTATCTTCAATTTTATATATATTAATTCTTCTCGTATAGTTTCATTCCTTATTCTATCCGCTCTAGTGCATCCTTCACATTACGTAAAAATAGCATTTCTGCAGTCTGTATCCTGCTTTTATCCCTTGATTTCATTATCCAATTTTCACTTCCATACAACAACAAGGAACAGCCATTGTTTTATATAATTTAAGTTTCGTATCTTTCCTTGTTTTCCGACACAAGGTTCTTTTTATGGTTCCACAAATAGCCTGGAATTTATTTACTTTATTTTCTATATCTTTATTTTCTCTGTAAGTTATATCACATCCTAAATATTGGAAATGTGATACTTGTTCTATTATTTTGTATCCAGTACAATTTTTGATCTAATTCCATATTTACCAATAAATGCCATTACTTTCGACTTATTTATTGACATTTTACAATTATATCTATTGGCTATTAATTTAAATTATATGCTAACATTAGGAGCTCATTTTCAGATTCTGCTAAAAGTACAACATCGTCAGCGAATAATAAAGCATTTATTTTATCTTTATATCGATTAATATTCCTTCATTAGTTAAAACCTTCTTCCATTCTTTTAGGATATCGTCCATATAAATATTAAATAATATAGGTGAGAGTGAACACCTTGTCGTACTCCTTGGTTTATTTGAAAAAATGTCTTATTGTTAGTCAGTTGTGAGGTCAATACAAATATTTGTTCCATAGTACAAGCTCTTAACAGTTTCTATAATCTGAATAGGGAGGCCTTTTTTTTTAGGACATTCCACAATATTTCCCTGTTTACTCGATCAAATGCCTTATCTAAGTCTATAAATAACAAATGCGTTTCTAGGTTTTTTCTTGTCTTTTGTTTATTATCTGATTCAGGGCAAAAACTCCATCAGTACAAGATCTTCCTTTCGGAACCCGTTTTGTTTTCTGCTAGTGTTACTTCAGTAATTCGTTGTATTTGTTTTGCTATTATTCTAGCATAGATTTTATATCCACTATTTAGGAGGGTAATGCCTCTGTAATTAGATGGTTGGTTTCTTTCTCCTTTCTTGTAAATTGGTTTTACTATATCTTGCCTCCATGTTGCTGGTATATTATGATTCTCCCAACACATATTAAGAAAATTCAAGAATCTTAATTTAAAGAATATATAGCATATTTAATTAGTTCTGAATTGATGTCATCTGGTCCGCTAGCTTTTCTATTATTTGTTAATTTGAGCGATTCTTCCAGTTCTTCCATTTGTATTTTATCTACTTTCAAATTCTCACATTTTGGTTCTTCGTTTTCATTCTCGTTGTACCACAGGTCTCTGAAATATTCTATCCAATGTTGTTCTGATATTGATGTAGGTATATATGCAGCTTCTTTTTCTGATTAATTTAAATATTTAATTGTTCTATAAGCAGTCCATTGTCGTCCATGTAGATCATGTTCTAGATTAGATACATATCGATCCCAACTGTCTTGGTGGGATTTCCTAACATTTTCTTTGCTTCCTTTCTTTTGTTATAATATATTTCTTTGTTTCTTTCAGTTTTCTTTTGTAAATATTGTAAATATGCTTTCTTCTTTTCCTCTATAACTGTTTTAATTTCGTCATTCCATATTCTCAATCCTCTCTTCTTACAATTTTTCCTTCTTAATCCTAGAACTTCATATGCTGCTTTCTTTGGAGCCCAATCGATGTTGCTCCCATTCCTCTTCTATATTATTATTTATTTCTCTCTGTAATATATATTGAGATAATCTATTTGCATACAAACTTTCTTATACTTTCTTCTTGTAATAAATTCACTTTATATGTTTCTTCATTGTAAATTTTCTTGTTGTTGGTTTCCTCCATCTTTCTAATAATTTTATATTACATGTCAAGAGAAAATGATCTGTTCCTACATCGAAACCTCTATATACTCTTACATCTGTGACCCAGGGTATCAATTTTCTGTTTACCAAGAAATAATCAATAATTGATCTTATTCTCTCTAGCCGACCAGGGTGTACTTATGTATTTCTTTCTTAATTAATATAAAATTATAGAATATTCACCTGAAAGGTCCGTCTCCTCAAACTTAATTATCATTAAACTGTAGCGCTTTGATAATTAAGTTGAGGAGACGGACCTTTCAGGTGAATATTCTATAATTTTATATTAATTTTGAATATAAACCTCAACGGAACACATCATGAATCTTATAAAAGTTGATTATTTCTTTCTTTCTAAAATAGGTGTTAGTAATTCTGTATCCATTAAATATTGCAAATTGTCGAAAGTTCTTTTCCACTATCATTTTCTATTGTTTCTCCTTGTGTACCAATTATATCAGGTATAGGATGGCACCCTATTCTTCATTAAACATCACCTCCAATAACTATATAATCATTTTTATTTATTTTATTCACTACTTATATAAATTTCCTGTATTATTTTTGTATCATAAATATGATCTGACCATGACTTTCTTTTTATTTCAGTTCCTTCAGCCAACATTCTCATGTGAATTAAAACAAAATCATGGAAAATGAAGAATGCCTTGCAAAAGAACTGAAGAAAACCTTCACTGATAGTGTTTGATTTAGATTTAACTTTGTGGTCTTTTAGAGTTGATAAAAGTGCCAAAAGTCCATTTAATTTGAGTAGAAAAGGCAATATAACTGATACTAAAGGAAAAGTATTTAAAACGTTTCCCGAAGTTCCTGAGGTGTTAAAAGAACTGACGGAAGATAACTATAAATTAGCTGTTGCTTCAAGAATTGAAGATATACCTGGAGCATATCAACTTTTACATTTATTTGAACTGACACATTATTTCTCATATAAAGAAATTTATCCAGGATCAAAGACAGTGCATTTTGAACAGCTATGTAGAAAATCAGGCGTTGATTTTAATAATATGTTGTTTTTTGATGATGATAAACGTAATATTCGTGATATTTCAAAATTGGGTGTTACAGTTATTCAAGTTCCAGATAGCGGTATAACTTCTTCACTTGTTAAATCAGGATTAGTAACATTTGCTTCTAAATATAAATTATAAATTCATGTGTCACAATAAATTTAAAATCTTATATATAAAAATTAATGTTTGTTTGTTTGTATATTGTTTGTTCGTACTTATGCGTGGCCATACCGTTGATCCGATTGTGATGGGGTTTTTTGCAAAATGTTCAGGAGATTCCCGGGATGAACATAGGCTATAAGAGAGTTGTGATACTCAACTCCTACCACCATTAAAAATCGCCCTTTGTAGTGGAAAACGTGAAAAAAGATAGCTCTTTGGACGCTTAAAATGGCTTACGCTGCCTAAACTATAAGAAATACACAAAATTAATGTACACAGGAATGTATATCAAAAAGCTCTACAAAAAAGTCTGCGACAGCATATGTTATCTCTTACGGATAACTCACAAAAACCATTTTTGTCTTTCATTGATATCAAGATTTCCTTATCTCTTACGGATAACTCACAATAACCATTTTTATCTTTCATTAATACCAAGAGTCTCACGCTGTAGCTGAGTGGTTAAGGCAAGAAGTCTTGGCACAGAACTATGGGACTTACGCTGGTTCGAGTCTCTATGGGGGAAAAAATTTTCTTATGGAATGTCGGCCAATATGGGTCAGAAATGAAATCTAGCTGGGGGGAAAAAAAGAATAACTGTTTTGACTCACTCTCATCAATTTATCTTTTTTTTCCCACTCTAATATAATTGTTATATGACCGTTCTTAACTTATCTGCAAAGGAGGGTACAATTCTAATGTGCATGACTTTGTGACGTCATCATTCACACTTCTTGAGCCACAACAGAAGGCTGTAAGAGGTTTTCTTGCGAACTTATTTAATAATATCTAATTATGTCCTAATTTCTGAATTTTATGGTAAAAAAGTAACATATTTTTATCGTCCCCCATGACATGAGAATTGAATGTTCGGGCAGGACAACGTTTGCTGGGTATGCTAGTAAATAATAAAAAGTGTTGTCTGTATACTCTTATCTCATATCATTATTTCTGTTAGACATGTTTCAAGGCTTGTTAGCCTCGTCTTCAGTAGTTACAGACTGGGTTTTCCCAAGTTGTCATGCCCTGGTTCTCGACTTCTGAGATAAAAATACACAGACAACACTTTTTATTAAGTAAAACCTTATAATAATGAATGAGTTGGAGAAAATGCTTTAACATCTCACCTCATAAAGTTGCATTCTTCATGATACCGGTTTCAAAAGTATAATATTACTTTCATCTTCAGTCAAATTCCAACTGTCGAAATTTCGTTGTTAACATCATCTTCTGAACTGCCATCTGATGTCAATTTTATGCACGGTTGTCTACATCTAGAAGGCGAAAGTTTCTTGCATTTCTTTCATTCTGCTTGGAGATCAAGTTATTCTCATCGGGGATATCAAAATTCATTGCTTTATATTTATTCTTCTGAATGTATATCTTTTCCCAAACTGTCAATTCCAAAGGTTTCTCCAAAAGTTTCAAAAGTTTTGTTTCTCTTCCGATTTTGTGATTCTCTAGCAAACTATGAGCTGCAATTGCCAATTTTTCAATTTCACCATTTTTAATATTTCTAAAGTGTTCTTTTGAATGAGTTTCTAAATTCCTTTTAGTTTTTCCTACATATGCTTTATTGCAGTCATTGCAACTGATTTCGTAAATTCAAGATTTTTTACTCTCTGGGACATTAACTCTCTTATTAGTTACTAGTAGTTTATCCAGTCTAAATTTGTTAGCACATTAGCACCGATTAACAAATTTAGCCTGGATAATCTACTAGTAACTAATAAGAGAGTTATTGTCCCAGCCAGTAAAAAATCTGGTATTTACGAAATCAGTTGCAAGACTGTAATAAAGTATATATAGGAAAAACTAAAAGGAATTTAGAAACTCGTACAAAAGAACACTTTAGAAATATTAAAAATGCTTAAATTGAAAAACCAGCAATTGCAGCTCATAGTTTGCTAGAGAATCACAAAATCGGAAGAGAAACTAAACTTTTGAAACATTTGGAGAAACCTTTGGAATTGACAGTTTGGGAAAAGATATGCATTCAGAAGATTAAATATAAAGCAATGAATTTTGATATCCCCAACGAGAATAACTTGATCTCCAAGTTGATAAAATTGACACGAGATGGCAGTTCAGAAAATGATGTTAACGACGAAATTTCAACAGTTGGAATTTGACTGAAGATAGAAGTAATACCATACTTTTGAAACCGATATTGTGAAGACATGCAACTTTATGAGGTGAGATGTTAAAGCATTTTCTCCAACTCATTCATACCTCATAGTGTTTCCTCCCACTATAATTTTAATTAAAAACCTTATAATGTTACTTCCGATTGTATTTTTAAAATAAATATTTTGTATTTTTTTATTATACAGATTTTATTTTTCTGCCTGCCAAAGATTAAACCGTGAGATCTATTCCGAGACTAAAACTGGTCATTCCATCTCCTGTGTGCTCATCCTATGTTCTCTCTTCATCCTCATGGTCTGTATTCTTATGTTTGTCTTTGATACCTTGAAGGCAGCATCTTTAAAATATTTTTCCTCCATTTATTTTGTTATTGTTCTATGAATTCTAATATTGGCTTCTCCTAATTCTGTCTTATTGCCTCATTCCTCTGTACATCTTCCAGTTACCCAACTGTGTCTTCAAGGGAGACTATTTAACTTATGCCACAAATGCTAGTCAATGACCAATCACGTTTCAATTAATGTTGTTTTACAACCAATGACAGTCGTGTTTCACCTCGCTCTTTATCGATTTCTCTTTATCAGCTCCTGCTTTTGTGATAAAGAAAGCTCCTCCTTTTTAATGTTCTGAAACAGGTCAAAGCATTATTTTTCTCCAACAAATACATTGAATATAGCAAATAATGAAAAGATTCCTTGATTTTAGCCGAGTTGTTTACTAAAAAAATAAATGAATAACCCGTAATGTTGATTATGATATATAGTTTGATGTGTTTACTTATTTCTCCACTTGGGTGCACTCTTACAATATTGCGATCTTATTTGGCAATAAATAATATGATCAAGCAGCAGTGAATGAACATAACCTCACATTTCTGATTTGTTTTCATATATCGCCGTTTACATTAAATATATAAATATTTTAAAATAACTATAGTTAAACAATGATTTGTGAGTAAACAGCTTAATTTTATTCGTTAAATAGTCCTAACAAATGCCACTCTTGATTTCCAAATTATCTAGATAAATTTGAAATCACTCGTGGCATTACGTTATGATAAACTCTGCTGTGACACCAATTGGATGGTATTATGTGCCATTATCTAAGTTTTGAGAAAAATGTGTTTTAAAGTTTAAGTCAATCTTCACTATTTATTGTGGCGCCAAACTAACAATACTGGATATCACAAGTTATTTTCCTTATTTGACAGTTATGCATCAACAATCTAAGAACGGGAACATTTGATGCTTAGCTGCCTGATACAAAATTTAGATTGGCATTTAACACATTGAGTACCGTAAACCAGTTAAGGCATTTAAAGAGAGACTATCGGTGTATGCAGCCTTCGAGTCAGTTAACTCGTTTTAGAGCGGGCGCGAAAAACCATGTTTATATTTGGTGCCTAAATAGTGTGTGTTGCTTAGTATGTCTTGGAGATCATAGATGGCAAGTAATGTACATTTTTATTCCCGTTTGACACGTTTAACCTTGGTGAATCCCCTTGTATTTTTAAAACAAACAACACATGGAATTCGTTCACCCAAACTTGACTCCAGGCTCCAATCACATCTTATATGTTTCTCGTTATCGCGCTGTTTTTTGTGCGTGAGTGAAACCATGGCGAATGAAAAATATCTCACTGATGAAGAATTAGTGAATATTTTGTATAATGATGATTCAGGTGATGAACTGATTCCTGAATTAGAAGATTTACAAAGTGAAAGTGAATATGAACTTCCACTTCCTGAAATTGATACGCCGATACCATGTGATGTCAATCACCCAAGTTATTTCACCATCAAATACTATTAGGATATCTCCTTTAGGTATGTACAAAATTTGAATTTTCTAGGACTAATAGTTTGTGAATAATGGTCCATTTTCTGAAGTGCCATGAAAAGGGTAGCTGGGATATTTAAATGGCTGGCCTGTGGTTTAAATGCCTGCTCAGTGCCTGGTACTGAATGTGTTAAGAAGATCTGGTTCATAGCTGTTGTTGTTGCAAAACAGAATCTCTGATAGGACTGATAGTGCTTACATTTTTCTTTAATAATAATGCGTTAAGTGTGTTACACTTACTTCATGAGCCACTACAACAGATTGCATCAAAATATAATATTTTTTTAATGGCACTTAGCTAGTTGATGCATAACGTCGTCAAATTAATATATAAAAGTTATATAGTGTCCTGCTGTATTTCAGAATTCCTAAAAAGTTACTTACAAATATCATAAGTACTAAAATTAATTTTATTGATGGAGATATAATATTTCTGATCATGTAAAAAGAAATATGTTTTTCCAAATTTCATTCAAGTTAGATTCCCCTAATGATTGAAGAATAGAGAAAAAATAATATGATTTGAAAAAAATGGTTAGATTCAGAAATGAATGTATTTATTTCAAAAGAAGTAAACTTGAGATTCAGGCCTACAGACTTGGAAATCCTTAATTTTAGATGCTTTTGAATTTCTACTTTGAAGGCCTACAACTCAATGGTATTAATAACTGTTAGTTAATGCTGATGATGTATTATTAGGCGGTAACAAGGAGATACTAAGGGCCAACACGCACACTCTCTTGACTAGCACAAAGAAATTGGGCTGGAAGTAATCATCAATAAAACTAAATATATGGTCATAGATAAAATGTATAACAGGAATGGAGAGTTAATGACAAATGAATGTGAGACATTTTGAAGAAGTGGCTGAACCTAGGAACAATAGTTACAAAGAGGAATGAGATACTTACTTACTCACTCACTGACACTATCGAACCCGTAGGTTCATGGCCACGCAGACATAAGCTCTCCATACATCCCTATCCTGAGCTAATGCTTTCTAATTATTCCTTGTATAATCTATTTCCCTCAAATCATAGTTAATGTTGTTCTCCCACCTCATTCTTGGTCTACCAACCAGGCGTTTTCCCTCCTGCTTTCCTACAAGAAGCTTCCATGCACATCTTTCATTCACCATATGCGCAACATGTCCTGTCCATTGCAGTCTATGAGATTTGACTGTTCTTATTATATCTGGCTTCCTATAAAGACCATGTAGTTCATTGTTATGTAGTCTTTTCCATTCACCTGTCTGTTCATCTCTCTTTGGTCCAAAAATTTTCCTAAGAACTTTATTTTCAAAAACTGAATTAGATGCACAGAGAAGTTAAGTGTCAGCACAATTCTGGAAATGCATGCTATGATGCATACAGGGACTCTTGTCATCCCAACTTCTCACAAAAAAAGTTAAATTGAAAATATATAAAACTCTTATTTTTCTAGTTATATAGATGCAAACATAGACTCTCTTAAGGTAGCCAAATGCCTTGACATCTAATTAGTGTCTAATCATTATTCTAATAACGGATTAATGATATTCCCTTTTTACGTATTTAGGGAGGGGAAAAATATTATGTGTATTTGAGAATAAAGTTCTTAGGAAAAATGTTTTGACCCAAAAAGAGACGAATAGACAGAAAAGCGGTTAAGACTTCATAATAATGAGCTACATAATCTTTAAAGGAAACCAGATATAATAAAAAAGTTATGTCTCATAGACTGTAATGGGCAGGACATGTGGCATGAATGGGGAATGAAAGAGGACCAAAGGAAAGTACCCTGTAGGAGGCCAAGAATGAGATGAGAGAATAACAAAACCATAATTTGAGGGAGGTAAATACAGGGGAATATTGGAAAACATTAGCTCAGGATAGGGATGTATGGAGAGCTTGTTTTCATTCAGCCATGAATATATGGGTTTGATAGTGCCAGTGGGTTAGTGACATTGTGGATTTGAGACTCAATTGCAACTTTGAGATCAACTTCAATGGCTGTGTGGATGTTTGTGTCCCATTGACCAAATTATAATACATAAAAGCTATACGATTAAGCTTGATGAAAGATATAACCTAATTATCATTCCAAGATACATAAGTGAGGTATATATATATCTGAAGGGGCAGAGTATAACATTCAACTATCTGGAAGCATCTGATAGGTTGGATTTCAAGTTTGTAAACTTGCCATCTGACTCATTTCAATTGTATCACCTTATTTTGCAGGAGGGATAAATCTTAAAGCTGGACCAGAATTTTGTTGAAGTTCATGAAAAAATTGGTTTAGGTCTTAGAAAATCATGGCCAGAGAATCATGTCCACACCTACTCTCCATTAACATGGATCTTGAAAACATAATTTGTGCTGCTCTGAGTCGTCGTTTGTCAATATTTGTAATGTAGTCCACCGTGCTGTCCACTTGTCACACAGCAGGTCCGGATTCGATCCCCAGTTTTTTTACGAGGTTTTTCCTCCTACCTGTAAGACAAATGTCAGGAAACTTTAAGGTCCAAACGGTCTCTGAAACATCATCTGGCTATCATTATCATCATTAACATCTTCGTTAACTTTGGGATTAAGGCCTCGGGGCACATCATTATCACCCACCTATCATATATCACCAGGGCAGTATAAACTCTGCCTTCCAGGCGCCCCAACCTCAAAAGTGGGTTACAATAATACCAACCAGGAGAGATACCAGAATGTCAAAATGACAATTGTGGTGGGCATTGAACCAAAAAAAAATATATATATATATATATATTTGTAACGTTCATGTTTCACTGGAATATTTAATTTCTGGTTTTGACAGTATTTTATAGTCTTAACCAGCTATTCTAGCTTATTCTTGTGCCAAAATTCCTTTTGAAACAGTCATTTAATTTACCGACTTTTCTTATATATTCTTTTCTAATCCATGTTAATGTCTATTACAAAAATGTACGATCTAGATATTTAAAGTTGCACATGTTCTATAACCTCAATATTAATGACTATTTGTACTATTCAGGGTGTAAGAGGTAGTGATGTGCAATTCTATAACGCTCTCCTACCTAATTCTCAACCTCACCTGCACGTGTAACATCCCTGCTTTTACTAACGAGGTAATTGGGACCGAGTCACGGCGGTATAAGTAAACCGTTCCATCGAATATGGAGGAAATTCCATATTTTGAAACGCCTGACTAGAGGCTATAAGGTAGCAGCCCTACCACTAGTCTTGCTCTGTGGATGGCTGTGTAACCAACCCAGGGGATTTCCTACTACTCGAAGAAACCTTAAGCCAAAGACGGCGGAATGATCACACTGATGACGACAAAGCCCAAAACATCGGTGGATAAGATCAAGACCATCTTCGCTAGGTTTACCGTACAGGCCACATGGCCTAAAACGAATTTGTTCATGATGATGATGATGATGTATTGTACTACTCCCTTACTCACTTTTGTCATGCACCATAGCTGATTGGTTAAGGCAAGTAGCCTTGGGTGGCCAGACTTTTGTCCTGCACCATAGCTGAGTGGTTAAGGCAAGTAGCCTTGGTGCAGACTTTTGTCCTGCACCATAGCTGAGTGTTTAAGGCAAGTAGCCTTGGTGCAGACTTTTGTCCTGCACACATAGCTGAGTGGTTAAGGCAAGTAGCACTTGGTGGCAGACTTTTGTCCTGCACCATAGCTGAGTGTGTTAAGGCAAGTAGCCTTGGCTGCAGAGCTACGGGGACTTGCGTTTGGTTCGAAGTCCCCATGGGGGACACAGAAATTTTTCAATGGGAATTTGGCCTAGTATGGGGCCGTGCCCACCCAGCATTGTGAGGCATTTGGGTAGCTGCAATAAGTAGTGACTCCAAGTTGAGAAAACCAGCTATAACGACTGAAGGCCCAACATGCTGACCACCATGTCCACACCTACACTGGCTAGATGATCTTCCACCTCTGTCATTAACACATGTGGATGTGTGAGGGCAGCAGTCGGATGGTAGGGTAAGGGCCTTCTAGACCTGTGGTGCCAAGGAGTTACTCACTCTCTAAAATTATCATAATATTAGTTTTTATTACAGCATGTTTTCAAATTATATTAGGTCATGACTTTATTTTTATTTTGTAATTGCAATTTATAGATCATCTGCTTCTGTTGTTAATAAAATTTTATCATTTGCTAAGGCCATGTGCACATTTTACACTTTTGTTATTTATTATTATTATTATTATTATTATTATTATTATTTTATTCTACTATTACTACTACTACTACTACTCTTCCACATCTGCTTATTCCCTTTAAAAGCTGTTTTGAAATACTTCCATCTTCAATTTTTAATTCTTTTCATATGAGGAAAATGAACATGCTTTGTTTCATTCATAGTTAAATATGGGAAATAACATTATGAGGTTCCTTAATTCATAAATTAATGAGTAATTTTTTACATCTTACCTCATATTTTTTTTTTAATTATTGATTTCGTACATCTCAATGATGGATAAATCATATTTGAAGAGAAAAATTATACGCTCAGACCGGGACTTGAACCCGGGACCCTTGGTTCTCTAGACCAAGTGCTCTACCAACTGAGGCTACCTGAGCAAGTACCGATCTAAACGCAAATCTTTCTCTATATACATTGTAATTTCCCATCCACCAAATGCTGTGAAGCCATGCTTCTATCTTGCAAATGGCGGCTCCTTTATTAAGAAGACATATTTGGGATTATTACATTACAGCCAGTACGGCTTTTTTCCAAGTTTTATTATTGATTTCGTACATCTCAATGATGGATAAATCATATTTGAAGAGAAAAAATTATACGCTCAGACCGGGACTTGAACCCGGGACCCTTTGTTCTCTAGACCAAGTGCTTCTACCAACTGAGCTACCGAGCAAGTACCGATCTAAACGCAACGCAATCTTTTCTCTATAACATTGTAATTCCCATCCACCAAATGCTGTGAAGCCATGCTTCTATCTTGCAAATGGCTGCTCCTTTATTAACAAGACATATTTGGGAATTATCAATTAACATATACAAGCCAGTACGGCTTTTTTCCAAGTTTTTTATTATTGATTTCGTACATCTCAATTGATGGATAAAATCATATTGAAGAGAAAAATTATACGCTCAGACCGGGACTTGAACCCGGGACCCTTGGTTCTCTAGACCATGTGCTCTACCAACTGAGCTAACCTGAGCAAGTACCGATCTAAACGCAAATCTTTCTCTATATACATTGTAATTCCCATCCACCAAATGCTGTGAAAGCCATGCTTCTATCTTGCAAATGGCGGCTCCTTTATAAGAAGACATATTTGGGAATTATACATTACAGCCAGTACGGCTTTTTCCAAGTTTTTATTATTGATTTCGTACATCTCAATGATGGATAAATCATATTTGAAGAGAGAAAATTATACGCCTCAGACCGGGACTTGAACCCGGGACCCTTGGTTCTCTAGACCAAGAGTGCTCTACCAACTGAGCTACCTGAGCAAGTACCGATCTAAATGCAAATCTTTCTCTATATACATTGTAATTCCCATCCACCAAAATGCTGTGAAGCCATGCTTCTCATCTTGCAAATGGCGGCTCCTTTATTAAATATGACTCATATTTTATGTTTCTTTAAACACGGGAACTAGTTTTCAAGAGAAACATCTCTCTCATTTTCGACCGACCTTATGACATTATAGTCAATTAGTTCCCGTGTTTAAAGAAACATAAAATATGAGGTAAGATGTAAAAATGACTCGTTAATTTATGAATACTTTGTTCACTTTTTAAAAAATGAGTTATGCATGATATACCCTCTTCTAAGCACTCTTGACATCCCAACTCCTTTCAAAAAAACGTTAAACTGAAAATATATAGAACTATTATTCCTACCAGTTATATTATATTAATGCGAAACATGGACTCTTACTTTAAGGGAGGAAAGAAGTTATACGTGAATAAGGTTCCTAGGAAAATTTTTGGACCCAAAGAGAGTTGAACAAGACAGGTGAAATGGAGAAGACTGCATAAACTGAGCTATATGGTCTTTATAGGAAGCCATATATAATAAGAACAGTTAAGTCTCGTAGACTGATGAGGACAGGACCAGTGGCAGGAATGGGGAATGAAAGATGAGCATTGAAGCTTCTTGTAGAAAAACCAGAAGGAAACACCCAGTTGGTAGACCAAGAATGAGGTGGGAGAATAACATTAATTATGATTTGAGGGAAGTAGATTATATCAGGGATTGATTGGAAAAACATTAGCGACAGGTTAGGGATATAAGGAGAGCCTTATGTCTGTGTGACCATGAACCTACAGGTTCGATAGTGGCCAGTGAGTTTAGTTAGTTTAGTTATACATCTTCTAAGCTATGTTCCAGTTGTAATGTAAACAAACCAGATGCATGACTGCATTAGTCGAATAATGGTTTTATCTTTAAGTTGTAAGAAAATATAGTTCGCTCTCCTAACATTCAAAATAAAGGAAATAAAAAATTGTATTATCTAGAACATGTCTATATAAGTTATATGGGGAGAATCTTAAAAATATATAATTACAATTTTTAATAGATTAAATAATCATTATTATATTTTACGCATGCACAATGCAGAATACTTTGGGATTTCTATTGTTTGCAAATGGCAACTTTCTGTAGAATTTCTTAAAACATTGGAAAAAAAAGAAATTGAAAAACAGAGAGAAACAAATTATTTTGAATGTTTTCAAACAGTTTTAATAAAAAATCTTCCCCAATAGCCATTGAGGATGTAGTGAAAATAACTACAGAATTTACAGGTGAGTCAGGGTGGAGTATAAATTCTGCTTGTAATGAAATTGCAAATAAAGGATATCTATCAACATCAGATTAGGTAGGTCCACATATAATTTTGTGTCATAAATAAGAAATGGAAGTTACTTAATTATATGGTACCATCTTACCTTGTATTTATTCTTATTTCCCATAAAATATGATGTTGCCTAAGAAAACAATATTTCTATCGATGACAATTCTTTCACCATTCTGTCATATAGCGATTAAAAGTTGCACCATGGTTCTCCCAATAGACGGAGTCTGAGGAGTAATATCTTATGCAAGTTTACATTTGGAACTTAGCTCGGAATTAGTGTATATTAATATAGGATTTTGTCCACCGCTGTAGTCTCAAAGTGTGTGCTGCCTTGTCCCACAGCGGCCCAGGTTCGATCACCAGTGGGGGCAGTATTTCTGGGTGAGTGTTTTTATATCGGGGTTTTTCCTCACCTGTAAGACAAATGTCAGGAAAACTTTATGGCCCAAATGGTCCCCCGAAATCATATGGCCATCATCATCATCCTTCACCGGTGTGGAGAGCAACGGGAAGCTATCCCACACCTACAATTCCCTAGTAAAACTGCAAGCATAGCATGAAAATGCTATGATTGCAGTGAAGGACCTGCCCTCAAGTAGAATTACTATGGATGGATGGATATAGGATTGCTTGCAGTTTCAAGCTGTAAACTTACCAATGTGTTAATATGAACAGTCAAAGTATTTCACTAAATTTTATATTTGGCATACAGGAAAAGAACATTGCTTATTATAAATGCATCAGGCCCCTAATTTCAGATATCATAAAAAAATAAAGACAAAAGATGGAATATAATTCTATTAAAATAGTTAATAATTCTTGGTAAGAAAATCTTGTAGTTAGGAAATTTGTAATCAAATTTAAACAGTTTCGTGATAACCAAACAGTGTTTATCATAGGGTCAAAGAGGGATGGTGACTCCTGTTCAACTTCAAGTTGCATCATCTTGACCCTTGGATGTGTAATTGTGACATGATAATAGCTAGTACTGGTATGAGAGTATTATCTTATGTTTCGAGATGCATAAAAAGAATGTCGAGAAAAGGACACGGAGACAGCAGTGGGACTGAGGCGGTCCCCTCAGGAGGGCCCTGCGGGCCGGTGGCATCTACATGGGTAACGTATTTGCACCTGACACTTTTGGGTCATTTTAGACTTAGAACTAAATAAAGGTACCAGATGGTCAAATAAACTTCAATTTAATATTACACCAAGTTGAACATTTTCAAAGGATCGGTTTCTATCTCTCTGAATTAAACATTTTAATAATTTTGAATATTTTGACTGGGACAATGTGGCGATTTCAGCTGATTTTTTATAACAGTTTTTTTGACTTGATTTTATTTATTTTTGGTACTTATATTAATTAATAATGGTAGTTTCGTTTCTGTGGTTTAATATGTTTAAAATTGTAGAAACTCCTAGTCCCAAAAACCAAGGCCACCCGCCGGGCCAAAGA